>AYEL01089425.1:0-49422 GCA_000484575.1 Olivierus martensii | reverse complement strand
TCAATGACGTGTTTCTGTAAGTCATGTGGATGTCTGCCATGGAGTTCCTTTTTACACCAGGATGTTTTCTTTTCATGTATGTGTGCAGTGTTGTCTATATGGTATGGAGTGTTGTTCTGAAGATTTAATGGTGTTATGTTTCTATCTGCCAAGACAATAGCTTTGTGTAGTTGTGATGTATGTTGTTTTTTACGGAAGAAGTCTCTCAGATTATATATCTATCTCTCGTGTAAATGTTGAATGTCAATGAGACCATGTCCACCTTCCATGCGTGGGAGAATAGTTCTTTCTATGGCAGATTTCGGGTGATGGTATTGGTATTTTGTAAGTATTGTTCCTTTGTTTAATGTCGTAGCCACAGTTCGATTTGTTCAGTTTGTTGGAGAGTGGATTTAGGGCGAGGTAGAAAGTGGGCTGAGCGAATCACCCTGGAAAATACCACGTCTAATGTGTATGGATTCTGTGGCTACGTGATTGTTATTTATGGTGATGTGCAGTGTTGTTCTCCAGTGTTGCATTATGTTTTGTAAGAATGTGATGTATATGGTATTGATTTTGTAGATTTTAGTATCTGTATGAGCCATGAATGTGGTATGCTGTCAAATGCCCTTTTTGTAATCTATGTAAGCTGCATGTAAGTGTCTGTGTTGTCTGTGTACCTGTTTTAGTATTGTTGTGTCGATGATCAGCTGCTCTTTGCACCCCATGTGACTTCTACGGCAGCCTTTCTGTTGTTCTGTGAGAATGTTGTTTTCTTTGATGTGTGCGTATATTTTGTTGGTAATACATGAAGTTAAATTGCACCCCATGTGACTTCTACGGCAGCCTTTCTGTTGTTCTGTGAGAATGTTGTTTTCTCTGATGTGTGCATATATTTTGTTGGTAATACATGAAGTTAAATTATTATTGTTATTAACGTTATCTTTTAATATAATTTTCATTTTATCTAACAATACAGCATTGCTTTTGGCTGTATAACAAAACATTGTGGGCCGTAAAAAGTGCCAAAATTAAAAAAGGCCTTTATAGCGAAATGCCATATAAAGAGTGGCCGTACAGCGAGGTATGAGTGTACTGAATTTTTGCTTCTTACTGATGTATTGAATTTATACTCAAATACTCATATATATGAAATTTTATATGAGGATTCTGGGCTAGATGGTCAATTCCATCTACAATCCTGCTGACCTTCAAAGATATATATTAATTTCCTTTGTCCATAAGTAGCTTTTTTCAAAAAGTGTTGCCTAGCTACTTATGGACAAAGGAAATTTTTTCTAATAAAAGATAGACTCAAAAATCCTTTTGTCTGTGATTAGTTTTATTAATGCTATTTCCTATTCCTTTTCCTACAAAGTAGTAGTATCACTCCAGGTCTATTACAAATCTTCTATATCTTTGAAGGTCAGCTGTATTGTAGATGGGAATTGACAACCTAGCCCAGAATCCTCAAATAAATTTTCCTATTTGTGGGTTCCTAATTCAAAATCAAATTAAAAGCATATACTGCAATCTAGGTGATTATTCTATGAGCAGTATAGTTTAATAATGTTCATAGAGAATATTTTCATTTGAGTTTGTATTCATAATATTTGATAACCTGGTTTTCTAGTTTAGGTTTTCACTTTGTTCTCTCTCACTTAGGCAGGAAAAACATAAGAAAACAGGAATTTATGTTATGTTTTATAAATGTTTTATTATTATTTTTTATAAATGTTTTGTTTTATAAATTTTTTAGTTACTTAATTTAGTTTTCTCATTCAAGGCATAAGAGGGAAACAATGTTAAAAGAGGACTGACTGAACAATATTTTCTTTTTCCTATTTTGACTTATTACACCACTCCAAAAGTAATTCCTTGGAATTTCTTTTAAAGTTTTTATTTTAAGCTTTCTATACTCTATATCATAATAGTTTGTCTTTAGATTTCAATCAGTAAGAAGCAAAAATTTATCAAGTGTACTGACAATTAGGCCTCATAATATTGCCCAAAATTTTAATACCAATAAATAATTACCAGAATTTAGTACACTTAGTAGCAAACTCATTAAAAATTTTATTAAAAAAATTAAGAAAACATCATAAAAAGATCACATGCACAAGATGGCTGACTGTATTTAATGCCCTCAGTAATGAAAAAACTAAGCATGAAGAAGATTTAAAGATACCTTTTAAGTTACCAATATACAACTACAACTCCAATGAGCAGAAATATATGGGAGTGATGAAATGTAGTTTAAGGAGTAGGCTGCAAGAAAACCAAGGTGATATTAGAGAAGCTAAATTAGCAATGATCGTAGCTAAGAAATATTATGACTGGAATGAAGTCAAAATATTAAGTATAGAAAAAACTCAAAAAGAAAGCAGAATAAAAGAAACAATAGAAATTATGAGAAGAAAAGGTAAAGGTGATATAATTAATGATAAGCTAGCATAGTGAAGGGCAAACTATGGCCCGCATGCAACATCCGGCCCACCACGACGATTTCTGCGGCCCATCCATGCACAAGTGTAAGATTTTTTAAAAATTTTACCACAAAAATGTTAAATTACATAAACAAGCAACATAATTATTTAATTAAATTTAGATTTTGTACACTAAAATGCCCCTTTAAAAAATCTGGAGTGTGCCCCACTCGACTTTCCGATATTTTTGAATATACAACCTATTGCTGCAACGGATTTTGAGGCAATGGTAGTGATAGGGAGCGTGAAAATTGAAAATTCATGCCCCCTATCACTATCATTGCCTCAAAAATTCATTGAAAACAGAACGCTGGTTTTCAGCATGATCACAGTATTTTCCTCTACTATGAATACCTCATGTATCAGAAAGTAAAAACATTTATTTTACATGTTAGCCATTAGAGACCTTATAGAAGTCCATGTGGCCCATGGTCAGAAAAGTTTGCCAACCACTAGGCTAGCAGAAGAACTCTGCATCACATGGCTCTATGCAATGAAAGATTATTAAATGATTTTTAGTAGTATACAAGTTGATAGTTTTAAAAAAAATTTATTAAATCTGTACTTTTTAAAGAAAAAGTCAAGTTAAATTAAAGACTATGCAAAAATATTTTTTTATAAGCCTTTGCTATATATGTAATGGAACTAATTTGAGTTAATGATATTTTAATTTCAATTATTATTTAGTAGTTTTGGAGAACTGATGATAGTGTATAATTGAAAATATTTCTTAATTTTCTAATTGAGTTTTTAATGAGTTTGCTGCTAAATGTGTTGAATTCTTGTACTTATTTACTTATAATTAAACTATAAGCAGTTTATTGGCTTAATATCAGTATTTCAGTATTTAAATTTATAAAACTGGAATACAGTATTCCAAAAGCATATTGTTCTCAATAAATTGAGAATAATGTGTTTTTGGACAATGAAAATTAGGACAACGCTTTAAATCAAACATTTATTACTATAATAAAAATTGTTTTTTGAATTTTTCCAACTTACAAAAATGGGCTCAAAATTTTTGAAATCAAACTCCATTGTAAGTTGAGGACTGAATTTGATTTATATAACTTGATCTTTTTCTAAATATATTATTACTAGTTCAATATTTTTGCATATTATTCTCTTTCTCTTTTAGATAGGGTACAATATAGCACTACAATGTTATAACAGTATAATCATCACTCTATCTAGCCCAGGAATTTTTGTTAAAAAAATTATAAAGTAAAACCTGTCAAGTTGGACACCTCTCGATGTTGAACAACTTTTCCTGGAACCAGACAAATGTCTATATTTTACTATATGTCCAAACCTCTATAGCGGATTCCTGGAACCTGACAAAACCCTATATTTTACTATATGTCCAAACCTCTATATCCTGGATATCTATCTTGTATCTTGAACAACTGTTTATAATAAGATGGACACTTTTTGCTTACCTTGAACAACTGTTTGTAATAAGATGGACACTTTTTGATTATTGGTTGGTAGGTTTAGAAGATTAACCAAAAGAATTTGTGAAAGAGAAACTTATAATATTGATTAGTCATGCTTTGTGATGGTTGCTGATGACTTATAAAATACATGGCTTAATTATTACTGTAAATACAAACACTGAGCAATGAGAAAAATCAAAATCATCATAGCCACAATATTTTATTGCAATAAAATTAAAAATATTTGGGCTATAATTGGCTATTTTTGGTTTGGTTTTATATTTTATTTTTTTCTTTGAGAAAAAAAAAAAATTGTGCTGTTTCTTCTGTTGCTGTGATTAAGCTTTACTTAGAAATGTAAAAAAGCAGTAAAACTGACATTAGACTAAAAGAACCAATTTGTTGATCATTTACTATTCTGGATGCAGTGAAATGGATTTATGATGCATAACAAAAAGTTTCACAATTAACTTTTCAGAAAAATTTTAAAAAAGCTGGATTCCTTATAGATTTCACTGAGGAAGGATTGAAAATTTTAGTGTTTAGTATGTTTAGAAAAAATTTTGATTTTATGAATCTCTCTATGTTGGACACCTCTCTAAGTTGAACACAGTTTGAAGGAACTAAATGTGTCCAACATAGATAGGTTTCACTGTAATTTCCAACTTATGCAAAATTCAGGCTATATGAAAATCTTCAGTTTTAATTAATTATTATTATTAATAATTATTTATAAACTGGAATATCTGTTTATTTTGACTATTTCTATATTTATATAATTATTTCAATTATTGTATAAAACTTAATTGAAACAATAAATTACCTTTCCTTTTAAATCCAAAACATAAATAGCTGAAGCAGACATGCTGATTGACAAAAATACTAAATTGATGTAGACCTATTTTAAAATAATCTGAATTAGATTTCTTACTAATAAGAGAAATCAAATTTATTATTGCATTTATAATGCTATTTTTTAAATAATACTTGTAAATGAAAATATTAAATTACCCATTATATAATTCAATATAAAATGAGCAAATATCACATAGTCTCTCTAAACAATTTTTATAATAATCTAATTCAGTATTTTTGAATTAAAATAATTTCAAATGCATATTATTTTTTTATGATTTTTAATAGTAATTTTAATTTGCTCGTGCTTAATATTGAATATAAAAGATTTTTAATATTAAATAGACCATTAACAAGATAAATTATAATTATTATTGTCTGTCTGAAAATAAAAAGATAATTTTAATTTTAAGAACTTAACTATTTTATAGTCCATAATAATTAATATTCAATTAAGATACAGTCAATTCTCATTATTCACAGATTCCGTATTCATGTATTCAACTATTTGTAACAACAAAATCAATTTTCGCAGAGCTTTCGCGCTTATTCACGGACTCTGCTGAGTGGCAAAAATACTATTACCAATGTAAACTTTCTCTCTCTAATAAAAGTTATTTGTTACCAAATGTAGTCTCTGTATAGTTTTGCCAGAAAAGTCACATTATCTATCCTTGCTCACACCACAGATGAGACAGACTGCAGATCCCATAGAAGAATGCAATCCTATGCCTGAACACAGCCTCAAATTTAGGCACCTAACTTCCTGCACATTTGCTCCTTATGCTGAAATTTTAGATCTCAGATAAAAAGTGACACACACAAAGCTGATGCAGTTTTTCAATGCAGTTCAGAAAAGACAATGTGTCAGCTACCACATCAAATAACTATCAATCAAAACTAAGATTTTATTTACTACATAGTTAATGTTTTAAACAGTTTTTCAATACAAGAAAACAATGTGTCAACTGTTAAATCAAACAATAAAGTGTCAGCTGTCACATCAAACATCTTGCAACATCAAAAAACTATCGATCAAATATAAAGATTTTATTTACTACATAGTTAGTGTTTTAAAAAATTAAATAAAGATTATTGTAATTATAATACTGTATCTAGTACTGTGCACTGCATATACTGTAATTATTTGTATTGTAATACACATTAAATAAGATGTCTTTAAACAGAAAAACACACACAAAGCAAGAATGAAAATGTTGGGAAGAAAGGTTCGCAGGTACTTAACTCTATATTTCCCATAGGCACAATGGTTCGGTATTTGCTAATTCAGTATTCACGAAGAATTTACAGAACATAACTAATGCGAATAAATAGAATTGACTTTTTTTTTACAAAATATAAAATATATTTAAACCAAGTAGTTCCAGAAAGAACTAGTCGTCTACATTAAAGACACCTCGAATAACAAATTAATGAAAAATTATGAGATAAAATATTTCTTTATGCAGATATTTTTTAAATAAAATGTATGAAATAATAATAGTAACGAAAAAAAATTTATCCCAGACCGCGCCTCACTCGCGGCCCATAACGGAAGTCAGCACCAACGGACAGCGCGCTACCGACTCGGCGTTCTGACGTGTTCGCCCATTTTTCTATCATATAACAGCTATGAAAACTTTGAATCCATTTTTTTCGGAATTGGCTGAATAGTGCACGCGTAATATTTTATCATATTAACACATGAAGGGTAAACTACCACCACACAAAGTTTGATTCCAAAGTTCATTTCCCAGACCGCGCCCTGTCCTTGTTAGATCTCTCTCCTCTGAGGCTGTTTGCTTCTGCCTATCTCGAGCTCTGGCAGATTTCCAATTTCGGGATGTATATAATTTAGAGATTATCGGACTTATGCTGAAACCACCGCTCCTGGAGAATGAAGATTAAGATTTGTAATCGTCGATCTTTACAAGAAACTCAAATGTCACTTTCGCCAATTTTATGTCAAGACAACACCTCAATTGGCTTGTTGGTTACGTCGATCTTTTATACCGGATGATTTACAATCCCGCACTTCGCTCATTTGCATACTTATACATAACAAGTTGTAAAGTTATTAGCTTACAGAGTAGTTCATTCATGTCATCCTCTTTACAATTAATTTATCTACCGAACAATACGTCGATACGGATCATTCTTACATTCGCTTAGCGGACCAGTGGTAAAATAAGTTAGATAAGATGATGTCATTAGCTGGGACAGCTCTTCTGGAGGATGGTTCTGATTCCGTATCAAGTGATTGCTAACGGAGGACCCGGGTCCGTCATTTCCTGAAAAGATTTTTGGGGATTCAGGGCCCGGCTCGGCGATCCTCATCCTTCACGCTCCGGTCCCTCTCCACAGGTGTAGGTGCAGCTCATCATTGGAACTGGCCTCCTTAATAATCTCATTGATTGGAAAGGGGTGTAAAACAAAAAAAAGATAGTTGTTAAGCAAAAAAGTTAGTAAGTAAATAATGTACAATATATAATATCCACTATAACAAATACGCAAAAATGTCGTAGCCTAATAATCTTTGACTTCTTTTCGTTTAGAAATTTTTTAAAAATAATTGAGCAGATTAAAAGTTTGAATCACTGAAATAAGAAATATTTTAGAAAATGGAAATAGGAAATGTAGATAAGTATTTAAATAATAAAAACGTCATTAAATACATAAAAATCTCAATGTTTTAAAGAAGTTTACGATTTTACATTGGGCCGCATTCAGTACAGCGGTAGGCCGCATGCGGCCCGCGGGCCGCGGGTTGGACAGCCCTATTCTAGTCTATACATGTTTTCTCACATGTTACCATTAACCCTCCATAAACCGCCACCCTCCTTTACCGCCAGAGAGGACCTTCGAACCGATGGTGGCGGCTTAAAGAGGTTTGACTGTATTTCATTTATTTTAAAACTAGTTAGCCCCTGGCCACTACATACCCAAATATACCAAAAAAAGAAACTGCTTTTTCTTATCTGTCAAATTTGAGATTTTTCATTTATTTATCATATCCTTCTATACAATGTTTTTTGCTTGTTTTGTGTTAAATGTCAATATTTGCTGGTGATGTTCATGAGACATTTCTTGCAGCTTTCGTTTTTGATGCTGAGATGTTGCAATCAGTCTGTTTTCATTTTACTGAGTTGTTTCTAGAGCATGCTGCCTTTTTTTTATAATCAATGTTGTAATCTTTTTACTGTTGAACCTTTGCACACAATCTTAGCTTTTCATTCCATGTTTCATCCATAATAATAAAAAAAAACACTATAAAGAAAGCAAATGCATTATTTTTTTCATGTATAAAGCAAACTTTTATTCTATTTATAGGTTACAAATATGCAAACATGTTAATTTACATTATTAAAATTTCATATTACTTGATTTGTTTTTGTATATTGTTTGTTGATTTTAAGTATTATATTATTGATATATCATTCTATGCAATGCTACCTCCTTTTCAGTCAAGTAACAATATGGATTCATAGCATTTTTTATGTGTAATTAATGTAGATCACTTAGTCCAGGAGTTTTTGATTTAGAATTTTTATTAAAAATTTTTCTGACATGCAAAATCCGAATTATGTAAAACAAACATCCATCCCAATTGAGTAAATTGGGGAATAATTATATCATGGAGAATGTGGTAGCATTCTTTATATGTTTGATCTCCATCTAGCACACTTCAACAAAAATTTCAAATCGGAAATAGTTCAGCCCCAAGTAGTCCAATTTTAGCTAAATTGTTTTTGTTTGATTTGTTTTCCTGAGATCTTTACAACTGGCAAGAAAAATTTATTTAGATATGCTGCCACTCCCTCATTTGAACATAACACATTTCATAACAATGATCAAAGATAAGCAAGTGGTACAACCCAAAGCACTGCTTCAATGTTAATGGGATTAGTCTTAAAAAATGCCTAAAAAAGTAAATTAAATGGAATCCATTGTCAGATTTTGAATATCTTTGACAGTATTTGAGACATTTGCATATTTATCAGACTAATCAAATTTTTGTCAAGCTTTCGGTCCTATCTCCTCAAAATTTATATAATATTGATAAAAACATAGTTCTAAATCTCCTAATACAATTTTATGACACTTTATTCAATTTTGATGGTTTAAATGCTTTATCAGCAACAATAATTGACCTAGACACTAAAATGTCACACGACACCATATTACATGACTTTTATTGCTTATAACTCAGCAACTACTTAGAATGGAAACTTTGGACATGATGCATTATACTTGCCTTGAAATTCCCTTCAAACTGAATATTTATTGAAATTCTCCAATTGAGTGGATGCCGAGTACACACACATTCATTTGGTCAAAAAATTTAAAAAATTCTCAATATAGTGTGTTCTAACCAAGCTTTGATTAATGGGTATTTAATGATGAAAATGAAAGTTTGTCTGAAGATTATCAAAGATATTTTCCAGATTACAAATTTTTATTAAACTGCAATATTTATTTTTGTTAGCAAGATATTGTCATTTTTGTGATAAAAAAAATTTTTGTCAACAACAAGAAATTTCTCTCATACCATGAAATTCAACATCAATCAGAGAAAAATGGCAGCATTATTAAGAAGTTAATGATATTTAATTAAATGAAATGTTTTGGCTACAGATTACTTATCATCAGTAATATAAAAAACAAAATTACAATTGAACAATGGAATTATTAAAATGAATTTTACAAAACTTTAAAAACTGCACGACAGGTTCTGCATGTATAGTAAAATTATTATATAAACTAAAAGTTTTTATTCTTAATATTAAAATATTTTAAAAATACAAAAATGTAATTAAAAACAATTTCCACAAGACATGATCCTTGTATATAAACTGCTGAAAATTGATAAAGAACAGGAATTATTCATGGCTAGTTATTATTAGCTTGTTGCAAGGATTTATTATAGTTTTTCCAGTATGGATGCAGCCAGGTACTAGCTAGGGTGTTAGCTTGAGTCTCACTATATGTGTGATGATTTTCTGGTGGAGATTTCCAGAAATTTCATTAGTAGACCTTCATTTTATGTTTTGCAATGTTTAATGATCCTTGCATTTCCTATTCAATGTCCAAATTATACTCAGAGAAACATCCATTATGCCTACATCAGCATCACTTTATGAAGAATAAAACAGTATTAGTGAAGGCATGACAGATGTCCTGTTGATGTTCAAGTTAGTAGTCATCCAAATTTTGTAGAGTAACAACAGGTAAAGTTAATACTGAAGTTAAGATATTGCATATACCCCTGTATCTTTATTACTGTTGAACCTATCTTCTTCACTTCTAACACATTATAGATGGATAGGATGTCATGAATCTTCAAGCTTGTTATTTAAATATACCAAGCTTGGCATGTGGTTGAACACTAACATACATATTTTCCTACAAGACTAGAACGAGACATTTTAAACTGGTGGGAAAGAATGTTTATATATGATAGCTATGTGGGGAGTGAATCTTTAATTTCTACCGAATAGTTATTTTTCCAAAAGCTGAAATTGAAGATTTGCCCTCCCACCAACTGATTATTAAAATTGCAAATCGACAATTCCATTGTGTTAAAGATTCATTCCGAAAACTATCTCCGCTTTCAAAACTATTTTTCAAAATGGCGGCGCGCACCGGTTTAGGTACTATGTTTCGGGAAGTACTTTAATTTCATTATTTATTTTCTTGACGCCTACACTCAGATAGAAGTGCAGTCCTTTTGCAAAGTTTTCCATATTCGTCGTCATCTTTCGATCGGTCCTGCTGAAAATTATACCAAAAGTGAATATTTTGAATACTGCTTTTAAAAAGGCGACGGATTTATTCTTATCTATCTGTACATAACTTAATTAAACAATTAATACAGTACTATAAGATGTTAGTTAAAATATAAAGTACACTTTACTATTTATACTCTGATCAACGATCAAATTCGTTAGAAACATAAAATGCTAGGTATTACAGTATTTTGATGTTTTAAATTTTCAAATAATTTATAGTAAGACATTTAAAATAATTTGGGATATCTGATATTTCTGCAACTTTTCTTCAAAAGCACACTAATATAAAATAATTAATGATGATTATAAATACGATATACTATACACTTTAAAAACTATATTTTGATATAAATTATAAATAACCATACCTGAAAAATAAGTAAATGTTACATTGATCAAAAAGTTATGATAACATAGAGGAACTACAGTACAAGACACTCCACTATCATCGTCTGTCAAGGAAGATTGCCAACTCTCAATTTAATTGATTTTTTATCTATCTTTTTAATTCTAATAATATTGAAGTGTTATATAATAAGTAAAAGAATTTAATTAAGAAAAGTGAATATTTATGTTATTATTCTAGTTCTCCATAAAGACTAATTATCTTTGATAACAATTTTTTTTTTGACGGCAGATCATTCCAGGCATCCTCAATGTATATAGCTCGAGCATAATCCACTGTGGCATATCTTAAGCTATTCATATAATACGGATTGAGTTTGGGATGGAGCAAGCAGATTTAATTAAGGGGTCAACATTGATTGCCAGGAAAATTTTCAAAAAATGCTTTGTATTTGGATTATATTCCAATCCCTTCTGTTGGCCAAATGCATTCGTGATAAAGAGTTCCTTAACCATTTGAAAGTTACAGGTTCAATTCACTGTCCCGCACCTAAAAAGCTTTTGCAGAAAGGTCGGGCTTGTTGAACCCAATCTTTCACATGACGAGCGATCCCACCAAGTAGGTGAGAGATCCATGGTGGAAATACCCGACTGAATTTTTGCTATATGATTTTACGCCGCTTTGTATTCGGTGAGGCTAAGTAGCGAGGCATTTCCATGCCCACAATGGGGCGCCACACATCTGGTAATCTAATACACAAGTCATTTTTTTGTAACAGATATTGCTACTTTTCGCTCGATAGACTACTACATAGCGAAGCGAAACAAGCGTTTCCATAGGCTGCCCAACGCTGCGGAAAAGTCAGCTGGATTGTGGAGAATAGGAATGAAGGGCCAGGCTCAGATCTCAGGATAAATATTTTCTAGAGATGGGACCCAAGAATCGAATCCTGGTTCTCTACAGTGGAAAGCCGAATAGTTTTCATGTAGCCAACCATCGATTCCCTTATATCCTGTTTACACTATGAAATATAAACCAGTTTGTAAATGATCGCGTTCAAAATTTAACGAGTTCGAGTGGAAGGCATCGTTCATATTACAATAATAGCCGTGTTCGAAGTGCCGGTAAAGAATACTTCATGAACCGGTTTGATCAGTTCACCGGAAGTTCCGACATATTCAGACCTGTTCGAAGTATTTAGACCTATTCTCCATGTGATTTGCGGAGATCTTGGATGAATGAATGCAAGGTTATTTATTATATTATATTTTGTCAATGTCAAATCAAACTAATTGTGGACTCAAAAATGATTCTAATAATGGTTCAAATATTTTCAAACAATATTACATTTAATCGGAAAACAACGTGTTTGTTTTTTCTCAATTTTGATTGATTTCATTGATTTTTTTCTGTTATTTTTTATTTCTCGGTATAGCTGATAAAAAAGCATACTAAACAAGCACTAATTATTTAAATGAATATTATTAATAATAATTTATATTTTATTATTAAAAGTATTTCTTCAAATTAAAATATTAATCGATTATATATCAATTTATTAAAAATTATATACAATTTCTATTTCAGCACAAAATTATTTGGACGAAAATCTCAAGTTTATTTTTATGATTTTGTAATATAATATAAAGAACAAATTAAAAAATATATTAAAAAATAAACAGAATTTGAACTGTCTATTTTCTAAAATGTTATGAATATTTTTCCAATGAATATTTCTCTAATAATTATTTAATTAAATACTGTAGTTGAAATGAAAACTTATTTAACAATTAAGTTTTAATATAAATAATATTTTGTTTGGAACCGTTATTTTAAACAAAAAATAAGATTTTAGATATAATAGTATTATTAGATATGTTTGGAATCTGGATACAATATTTAAAATTTTGCCAAAAGGGTAGAATTTTATTATAAAAATATTAAAATCAAATTTATAAAAACTTATCATTAAAAATTTATATAAAATATTTAAAAATCAAATGTATTTTTGAAAAAAAGTAATCAAGATATTATTCTATTAATTATAGTTTTTTTATATAAAAAAGTAAAAAATATTTTTAAGCAAAGTTGGATCTGCAAAATGAAAGTTTTCTAACATAAGCAATTATTATCACATATTAGCAAAAATAATATAAAAATGATGATATTTCGTACTCTGTATTATTATTTAATATAAGGAGGATTTTCAGATATTTATACGGATTAAATTTTCATTAATGAAGTGTCCGAAAAAACAGACCGGGTTAATGTCGGAATATTTAATGCTTCTTATATCCTTTAATATGTAAAAATATAAGAATATATGCTCCTTAAAATTCCATCTTCTAATTGAGCAAAAACGTCATTTATATTCGCTAGCCAATTTCAAATTACAGTATATTCCAATTTCTTTAAAAAATGAAAATAATTAATAATTTATCATAAATTATAATCTGTGGACAATACAGACTTAGGTCTATAGACATTTAGATAGTTAAGCAATTTTGTTTCATCATCGGATCTAATTCAAATTTTAGAAAATAACTAATAAGGTAAGTGTACCAAATATGGCCATGTTCTTAATACGGCCACCCGGTAATTTTAGCTAAAATTCAAATTATTGTTAAAAGCTGGCAATCTCAATTCGTAGTTGTCGCCATAGACGATTGTCTCCGCTGGACAAGGAGTTATACACGTATTTGCTTGACATAAAACTACGGATAAACAGTTTTTGTGGAGATTATTAAATGTGCAAGGTAAGCTTTTGATTCATTACCCAAGGGATAGTGATTGTTTACAATTAGCTGCTCCACGGATTGTAAAACACAACAATTGTGGGTGAAGTGAATCTCTAGTTATTGTCAACCTACATGTTTAGGTTATCTTTGTGAACTATATATTTATAAATTTTTTCGAAACATATATCTTTTGTGAAGCGATGCACTGGCCATATTAGGATCAGGGTGTTCCTAATATGATCACTTGCAAAGGTTTTGAAAATATGATACCTCTTGTAATTCAAGTGTCATTTAAGTTAAATGAAGCTACATTCAAGATGGCAACATGATGAAGTAATATAATATATATTTTGCTCATTTTAATTTTGCCCATAACATAGTTAAAATTTTAAAATACTGTTAACGTGGCCATATTTGGTACACTTACCTTATATATAAAATTCTAGAAGTTTTGAACCAAAATTTGGTATATTTATTTATTTATATAAAGTCAGAACATTATATTTGAAATTCTACCAAATTGGATTTTAAATGCTAAAATTCATTAGTGAATTTCAAATCTCTTACTCTAAAGATTAAATACTTTATTTCAAAAATATAAAGTTAATTCCTTATTTTCTGATTATATAGTATAGCATTATACAAAATATAATGGTTTTGCTTTTTTGAGCTGAATTATGTTTACAAATAAAAATATATCAACTCTATTTTTAACTTGATCGGATAGTTTTTAAAATTTCCGATTTTAATTATATTTGAAAAGAATTGGATTGAGATTAGAAACGGGATGTTCTTACAGAATTGTTCACCACAAACAACTTGAATATGCCAGTTACTGTAATAGTTTATTATAAAAAAGTAATCATCTAGGTTCGCTTAAATAAAAATAGTATTGCTCTAGAGAATAATATTTTGATTAAAAAAAAATATATATATTTTTTTGCCTTGTGATGAAATAAGAAGAGATATATACCATACTTTCTAGTTTTGCGATTAGATTAAATGCAAACGTATAAGATTATATTTTACTGCTGTACGCTTCCTTTTCAAGAAAACATCAAACATCAGATTCCATTTTTCAAAAATTGTTTTTACCATATTAATTAATGTGAAATGCAATTCTTAATCTGATTTTGCTGTGACAAACTTTGCATGTAAGAAAACTTTATAATATAGACCTATAATTAATTTTTTTATAATTTATATATAAAACAAATAAAACATTGTATTAAGTCTTTATTAAAAACTGTACCTTATTGACTGACTTACTATTAAATCCTTATTGTATTAAGATAAATCTATAAATATTTTCTGTTTTGCTACTTAATAAAATTACATTAATAGTATAAGCTACTGACGTTTATTTATTTGCAAAATTTTTTAAAATATAATAATAAATTTATAAAAAAGTTTATACCATTTAAATATTTTAATAATAAGCAATTATATAAATAAATTTAATAAATAAACAGACAAAAATTTATCATTAATTTATTGGCATATTTTACAATGAAAAACAGGTTTAAAAGTCCTTATTATTCATTTCACAAAAGAATTTATGATCATTTAAAATAAGGGTGAAAATAAAGTTACAGGAATACCTTGTATAGCGAGATTAATTGGTTCTAAGAAGCGTCCGCGCTATGCAAAACCGCGTTGTTCGAGGTCTATTTGTAATGGATTTCAATTTAATTTGTTTATTACAAAGATTTAGGATAATAAAAATGTTTAAAAATGAAAATATATATTTATTTTTATTAACTAAATAACAAAGAAAATAATTTTAAACTGAAATAAAAGTTGTAGAAAACATTAGGACTCATTCATTGAATTCTCACGTGCTATTTTAGGAAACGAAGCGCCATTCTCGTGACATTTTATAATTTCAGGTTTCTTCTCTAATGTCAATCACTTGCGTTTTTTTTTGTTACTCCAGCATTGTCTTCTTTGTTTTGTCTCTTTTCACTCATACTTACAATAAAAAATTATTAAATACTATTAACTAATATTAACGTAAATAATAAAATGCCGCGGGGAAAGAACGTGCCTACGTGAGAGTCAATCGAAAAACTACTTCATAAACGTCTCTCTCGACCGTCACTTGTGGCGCTTGGGGGGTCGCCGATCAGTATTGCCAATGTTGATATGTGTAATAATCAACCTCCTTGGTAATTATAAAACACGAGTTGTTCAAAACCGCGTTAGGCAAGGTATTCTTGTATATCGATATTTTATTATTTTCATTTAACCCAATTTTGAAACTTTCTTTTGTTAAAAAAAAAAAATTCTTTTATTCATTATAAATCAATCATTACGACTTTTATAATTTACAGGTCATTTCGTCTACTGGGATTAATTTTCAAGTGAGTCAATCCTTAGGGAACTTCAAATAAGTCGATCGGTCACGAATTATAGTAGCTTGTTAAATATCACGATCTGTTTTATAGCTAATTTTAACAAAATAATTACATATTTTAAGTAATAACATATATGGTACTATATTTTATTTTTGCCTTACATGAATAAAGTAATTTTAATAATACGTTATAATAGCCATATTTGTAACCGAACAAAATTCCCTAACAGCTCTAATGCATGACTGAAAAATCTTATAAAATTTACGCAAAACTTTATTATTTAATTATATATAAAATAATTATAATTACTTTGTAATTAATAAATAACATTCATAATTGCTTCCTAGATTAACAAAATAATTGATAATGTTTAAGTTTAATTAATATTTCAATTTGTAAAATAGATTATAATAAATGCTTAGCAAAATAACGATTTAATTAATTAATTAAAAATAAATTAACTTTATAAAATACTGTGATTGCAATTATCTGTTCTCACTTACTGTTATTATTGTGACTAGAAATATATACAGTACTGCCTTTCAAAACTGTTATTTAACTAAATTACATGAAAATACTGTACAGTATTATAATTTATTCAATATTCATAATTGCTTCCAAGATTAACAAAATAATTGATAATGTTTAAGTTTAATTAATATTTCAATTTGTAAAATTAATGAGTTCTGGTTTATTAAAAAGTTTTTCCTAATTTTTTATTTGCAATTCCTTTAAACTTTCAGATGTAAAATCTTATATAAATCCATACAATAATCAATAATAAAATTTATATGATTAAAAAAATTGATAAATAAAAAAGTTGAAAATTATTTTAAAAAAGTGAATTTTTTTTTCTAAAAAATTAAAGACGAAAATTCTTGCTTTAATTTTAATAGAAATGCAATAATTTTAATTTTACTAACTTATGCTTAAGTATAAATGATGTAGCATAATTTTTAAATTATAATTTTTGTAGATTAAAAATAGACTACAAAGAAAAATATTTAAAAAATACCTTAAAAACCTTTTAATATGAAAGCTTAAGTTCAATAATTTGACGAAATAATATACAGTTCAATAGTCGATATCCGCCATTAAAAGCAATCTCATTGGGTTATAATGGTCACGTTCAACAATCACATGTCCATTATGATCCAATGAGACTGCTCAGTTACTAAGCAGACGATCTTAGTAATCTAATGATATCAGCTCAGTTACTAAGCAGACGATCTTAGTAATCTAATGATATCGGTCAGGTAACATGTCACGTGGGCACTGTAACCCAATAAGGTGGTTCAAATAACGTTGATCTTCCATTTTGATCTTTATGTCTAGTAATTTACGCCAATAATTAAAAAAAAATTTCTATAATCAATACCTATCTTAAGGCCTCCCTGCTAATAATTAATATCTATCTTCAGGACTCCCTACGTAAATCCCCTTACAGGCAAAAGTTGTTTCATAAAAATCCATTCAGCCGTTCTTGTGTTATAAGTGTACACAGCCATTCTCGTGTTATAAGTGTACACGTGCGCTCAGGCATTTCAGATTTATAATATGTATAGATTTTCACAAATGTAAACAATAATACACGATAAATTAATGATGACTCCAAGTTAAATTTTCGAAAATTAATGTAGTACGTACTTTTGGCTTGAGTTGAAACAGTGAGTTATTAAGCGGTTGTAGAAGTAGGACAAAAAACATTCATCCTATTACTATTGCTATATTTTATATAATAAATATGATTAGATGATGATTAAATTTTATCTGATATTCTAGAGCAGGGTTGTCCAAAAGGCGGCTCGCGAGGCTTTCACGATTTGTGATATAATATTACTTTTTAATGTTTTTTCCCCTCATTTATTTATTACTTTTTTTAAGAGATTAATAAAATAATGCTAAAATTGAATTATATTACCTGAATTAATTAAATTTTCTCAATTATTAGTAATTATTTAATGATCAACAAGCTACAATGACATCATATTTTTGTAAGACTTTCAATCGCGTCAAAACGACAAAGTCATTTTAAAAATCAATATTTTTAAAGGTACAAGTGTAGATTTGCTAAATTTTAAAAATGTATTAAAACGTATTTAGAAAAATTTTTTTAATAAAATTATTTTATTCCTAATTAATGTTTATTTTCTTTCCAAAATAATATATTTATTAAAAATTTAATGCTAATTAATAAAAATAATAATTTAGGAGTTAAAGGTTAGCTTAAAAGCTATAAAGTGGGGACGATTGGGATTACCCCTGAAAGTCGGCTATACGTGATGCGTTTAGTTCTTTCCTGCATACACTAGGGGCGCTTCAGAAACGAGTTTAATGCTATCCTATGGGAGTTTCGTATCCATTTTACCTAATCCTTGACATACGCTCTCAGGCATTTCAGATTTATAATATATATAGATAAATCTGAAATGCCTGCGTGCTGCTTGGTAAATTATATAAAATTTTTTTAAAAATTTTTCTATAGGGTTCAGTGCCCCACTTCTAATCAAGCAATGCGCCACTTTTGGCACAAGCGCCATAAGTTGGTTGGCCACCCCTGTTCTATGGAGACGAAAATGATGAACTTGTCATCTTACGAAACTCAAAAGAATAATTTATTTCCTAAATTTTATGTTACTTTTTCTTATATTTAATCATTTAGGGGTGGAATATTCCTGAAATCATCTTCAATAATTCACACAGAACGATTATTTGATCGGATTATATCCAGTCGCGGAGAATCATCATTAGTATCTTAAGCCGCACTCAGTAAGTTATATTACAGTCTATGGCTACGTTCAGCAGACTCAACGGTTATAACTTGTAAGTGAGCAGATGAGTTGTAGCGGTAGCGGTTGGTATATCTGCTGAACGACAAATAGTAACAGAGGGCACGATTATTGAATGAAAATAAAACCTTTTATAAACACCATTAAATACATATGCTTGATATACAATCATTTGTTCGTTTGGATTAATAACATCCATGGGCGCAGCCATCTCGAGACAACTCAACATGTTGGATAGTAGCGTAAATGAAATTTGCTACCAAACGTGACGTCATTCACTCAATATGACACAGTTAAAACATAGACCACGTGACTGACTAAACTTTTCGAGTCTGATTTTTTATTCTTGCGTGTCAATTTTTTATTTCTAATTTAAAACTTTATAAATCACCATATACTGTAGATTGTAAAGCTTGAATAATTTATATTATCGATAATTTTGTTTGCTGTATTTTTAGGATTTATATCATAAATCTTTTTTGGTCGTCGCAAACAATTTTTATAATGTATGAATTAATCATTTTATACAACGGTTGAATCTTTTAATTTTTATTGTTTTATCATGTTATCAAACTTTATTTCAAAATGTTTTTTCTTTTTTTGCTGCATTACTATTATTTATTCATTATTAATGAATAAATGATATTATATTGCAATCATGCAATAATATTAATAACTTTGTTTTTTTAGTTTATATTAAATAATCTATTTCATTAAAATGCATCAGGGCCGGCTCAACAAACGATCGAACGGAGCGTCCACTCAAGGCACGAAAGTGTGCTGGTGCATTTTGTATTTTATTATTATTATTGTAGTAAAACACAATTACTTTTATGCATAATTTAAACGATGAGCGGACTGTAAAGTGCGATATTTTTATGAATTTATTTATTTTTCAAATCTGACAACTTCAGGGGCGCAACAAAAAATTTTCGTTGGGAGCAGTAAAAGCTCTAGAGCCGATACTGAAATGCATTTTAATAAAATCGATAATTACAGTAGAAAGCATTATATGATATACAGTAAAACTTCGATCTAACGTTTTCTTCGATCTAACGTTCTTTCTCTCCGGTCCCGGCAAAAAATAGGGGAAAATAACATTAAAATGTTTCAATCTAACGTTTTTCGATCTAACGTTATCCTCTGTCTAACGTTCAAATTTTCTAGTCACTATATCACCAAACTCATGTAAATAATTTTCGATGTAACGTTTGACAGAATTATTATTACGTCCCGTCCTCTCACAGGTTGTCATAAGTTATGTATACACAATGGCGCCAAGAGAAATCCCGGGCCCCGGTACGAACCAGGTTTTGGGCACATATGTATAATAAAATCTTATTTTTAAGAAGCGGCCCGGGCCCTTCAATCTTCTACGGGCCCGAGGAATTTGTTCCCTCTTCCCCTGTCTCTCGGCGCCTATGTGTATACAGTATACAGAATACATACTTACTACGTATGGTAATCCTATGAATCCTATGTAAGTCACATAGTGTACTTAAGTACAATGCACTGTATTCCGATGTTCAGTTCAATAAATGTTTTATAAAATGTAGTTACTATACACAGTAATTTTATTTTATTCAAATATATTTGCCAGTTTGAAAATCAAAATACGTGCGCTCAAGGCCTGCACATTTTCTACTTTTTTGGTTGTAAATTTCACTAGTAGTCTCTTCACAAGCAAAAGTTTTGCAGGTCCGCGTTACCTATATATGTACGTCATTTTTATTTTGCCGGTTCTCGATCTAACATTTTCCTCGATCTAACGTTTGTTTTCGCCGTCCCCTTGGAAAACGTTAGATCGAAGTTTTACTGTATTTGATTAGCCAATTTAAAATTAAATATTGGTAGTTATTGTATATTTATTCTTTTAATGAAAAATTGAACAAATCTGTTAATGTGAGTAAATGGAATTATAAGGATCTGATATCCTGACATTCAGTAAATAAATACACAATTAATTTATATTTAATAATGAAATTCTATATAAATTTATGGATTTCAATCACAAAATTATTTATATTTCTTCACTCTTTTCTATATTTTCAAAAGATACAGTTTCTATAGAGAAAAATTAATGAATTTATTTCTGTTAATACTACAACACATATTGTATAGTTTTATTTATTTTTTAATATTAATCGTATATACGAATAATAAAAAATAAAAAAAGTAATTTTAAATAATAAATCGAAATTTGCTATTAAGATATCTATGAAAGATAAACAGTTGTGTCGTATTTACATGACAAATATGGCCTTATCTGTCTTCTCCGACACACGGTATAAACAGTTGTGTCGTATTTACATGACAAATATGGCCTTATCTGTCTTCTCCGACACATGGTTTTTTTTTTTTACAATTTGCTAAAAATTGCGTCATTCACGTTAAAAAAGAAATCGCTTTTATGAAAATATGACGTATAGACGAATAAAATCGGAATTTCTGAATCGATATGGAAAGCATTCATTGATTTGTATGAATAAATATTTTTTCAAATTATTTATTCATTTAATCGGATTAATAAGAGTGCCTAAGTTCTGGTATTCTGTTCTCATCAACTCTTTTTTTTATTGAATACTATCTTCCTAACCCCTGTGGGTATGAAGCTAGAATATGCCCATAGTTTGATCTCGCATGTCGTAAAAGGCGACTAAAGAGATTACTCGTATCAGAGATAGCGCGGTAGCGTTAGTGTAGAATATACTTGACACATTTATTTAACATTAGGGGGTGCTGACGGTAGTGTTTCTGAGGAACTACTGGGTCGATTTACTTGACTTTTTTTTTAATGACCGTTGGGGTGAATCTAGAATGTCCAAAAAATTTGGCATCACGAAACCACAGTGAGGTTTTGCAAAGTCCAAAAACCGCAAAATTTTCATAAACGGCACATTCGGAACTTAATAAGTCGGTCAGTATTGCTCGGATTTTCGCGAGGATGGTGCCATTCGATTCTTCTTATTGAGCCAAACAATTTGATTTGTAAAACGTCGAGCTACGTCGTACTGTAAGCGTACTGTAATGGAAAATATATGTCGAATTTTTACATGTTAGACAACCTATATAAGCTTCAATTTTTGCGTAAAATTTCTGAAATTTTCTGACATTGTTGTGCGACTGAAAATCTCGGTGGACATTTTTTTCCGTTTTGAAAAATTTTGTATAGAACGGATTTTATTCCATGTTAAAAATCGGCTAAATTTTTCAAAGCATTGAGGTTTCTACGTCCACATAAAATAAGGCGGCAGGCGGTTCAACTCCGCTTGAGGGCAAATTTTTTTTTATTCGTTTTTAAGTAATCTAGCTGAAAATTTATTAGATGAACTGTGAAAATGGGAATCAAGGGTTTTCGGCCACGTGAACACGAATTTGCTACAACCGGCGAGTTAGCTTATACGTACACTAATCCGACATATTGTAAGTTTATTCAATAAGAAATTTTGTACTAACAAAAAGTAATGGAACAGTTTATTGGAAAATACCCTGAAGGGGCAGAAAATAAAGAGAAATATACTTTGAGGTCACAAACATCGAAAAGAAGTGTACAAGCATCAAAAAGAAATGTACAAGCATCAATACGAAACTTACAAGACTTAAAATCAATTTTTAAAGCTGAAGTATACTTTAACCCAATGATTCTCAACCACTGTGCCACTGCACAGTAGTGTGCCGCGAAAAATTAAGAATGTATGTAATTGTATGAATCATATATATTAATAGCGAAACGTAGTTGGTTGGATATCATTTTTGCAGGTACCACTATACCGATTCCTATAAATAAAGTATCAGTAGAAAAATCTAACCATCGAATTTCTGCGACAGCAAAATTTTTTGTCGTTATTCACAATTTAAAAATTAAGGAATAAAAATTAAATTATAGTTTCTCTAAAAAGATAAAATCTGAAGGTGGCGTTATAACTTAATAATTTAATGATCCCGTGTACAAGTGTGTGTATAATAGTCATCGGAGGAAAAAGCTCTTGCTATACCCTCCATATCAAGAAGTGAAGAAGTGTGTCTATAATCTGAATGTAATAAAATAAGAATAAATATAATAATCTGTTAGTAAAAAATTCATTGCCATAACTAAATTATTATTTAAAATATTTAGATGTGCCGCCAAATTTTAAAATATTGAAATGTGTTCCTCAACAGAAAAAAGTTTGAGAACTAATGCTTTAATCTCTGAACTTGGAAAAAGTTCTCTTCACCAAAAAAAAAAGTATATTCCGCGGCTGAGCAAGTAAAATGTTATAGAGTTAGTAAACAGGAAGGGGTTTAGTTTTGTAAGCGATGCTGCGGAATATGCTTTTTTTCGTGAAGAGATTTTTTCCAAGTTCAGAGGTTAAAGTATATTTCAGCTTTACAAATTGATTTTAAGTCTTGTACGTTTTGTATTGTTGCTTGTACACTTCTTTTCGATATTTGAGACCTCAAGTATATTCATCTTTTTTTCTGCCCCTTCAGGGCATTTTCCAATAAACTATTATTTGATGGGTTGTCACATCTATCAAGGGGACTCATTCGCAGATCCTTATACGAAACCAGGACTGCTAGCGGTGACCATGTCCGTCACTAGGCCCTCATATGGACACTAGACCTCTCGGCAGACACGCCCTTCGAACCATTGTTCGTACCAGGGGGTCGCAATCAAGGGAAAAGTGTTCTCACACAGCTCCAGGGGATGGAATTAGAAGAATACTTACTGTCTTCTCAAGCAATGTATCAACATTGCAAATTGTTCACTTACAATGACTAACTTGTAAATTCATTAATTTATTTAACAATTCTTACTAAAATAGAATCTAAATGTGTAAAACAGAAAACAATGAAAACAATAATCTAAGATAAACGACGAATTATTTATCTTAATTGCAACTTTTTTTCTCTTATTAATAGCAATTAATTTAGTTTTCTGTAAGATAAACGACGAATTATTTATCTTAATTGCAACTTTTTTTCTCTTATTAATAGCAATTTAGTTTTCTGCAACACACATTGTTTCAGCACGTCCAATGACTTACAGTGCTAAATTTATTTAATAATGCATGAATTTTTTATACTATTCTATAAATATCAAAAATATCATTTTACTGGGTACAGCGTACAAATGCCACTGGATTAAGTTAAAAATATTTGCTTTTTAAGCTAATATTTTTATGATTAGTAGAATTATTAAGTGAGATTAAATGATCCTCTTGTAATGCTTAAAGTATTTATTTTAAAGTTTAAACTCATCGTTTTGACTTCAAAGATGTTTTTTTTTAGAGAATTGGCTATACTTGGGGATCACTTGTAATATGATTTTTTTTTTAATTCGAAAAGGGTTCAGAATTGATGGTTTGTGATCATCATCCAGTTTCGAACTTGAAATATTCCGAAACTAGATGAATCTATGGATCTAGAAACATGAAATTCGGGGATTATATTCCTTCCATGAAGATGCCTAAGAGATAATGAAGAATCCTTTTCATGGATTCTTCATTATCTCTTAGACCCGATGAGATATCGACTTGATTTTTGCTTAAAAAGCTTACCCATTTAAATGCTTAAAAACATAATTCGGGGTTTTAATCAATCCCTAAAGAAGCGAATCTAAATTCATGGATTCTTCATTATCTCTTAGACCCGATGAGATATCGACTTGATTTTTGCTTAAAAAGGTTACCCATTTAAATGCTTAAAAACATAATTCGGGATTTTAATCAATCCCTAAAGAAGCGAATCTAAATTCGGAGATTAATTATAGAATCCTTCGTATCTCCTGTGCTTGTTGAGTTAGAACATTTTTTTGACATATAGGTGTGTTTTTATAATCTTTAGAGTATTTTAGCGATTTTTTTTTTAAATTTTATCCCTTTAGGGATAAAAAAAACAGTATTTTTTATTCGACAGAGGATGTTTCTCCGGTATTCTCCTAACAATGTTTTACAAAAACGAAAAAATAATGTTAAGAAACATTAAAAAAACCGACTTGAAAAAAGAGAAGAGACAAAACGCAAAATAAAAAGTGAAAAAAATAATCCTTTCTTAATTTAAATTGTTCATTGCCATCAAAGGAAAGTTTATTGGATCGAAATGTATTTATAATAGATAAATACATAAGGTATCAAGTTATATGAAATAAATCATTTTTAAGAATTAATATCAAAGATATCTCTTCAACTTACACTGATTTATGTAAAATAAAAACAGATCGAAAAACATCAGTCCGTTTCGGTGACCTAGATTTGACTTGGCTGCATCCGTCACAAGGGATTATATATGTTGCTATTCATATATTTTATTTATATTATTTACAATTATTACAGAGAGTAGAAAAAAATTCACCCGGGTTCTTCGTAACAAATATAGTTGATGACATCATATAAGCGGTCACAAAAGACATCACGTGTAATCTGTAAAAGCATAACAAAACAAGAGAAAGAAATTCTTCTCGAGAGAGATAAATTAGATTGATCCATAGTCAATCGTGGAGAAATGAAGCAGTTGAGGAACAAGCAGCACAGTCTACTGTATTTTGTATAGATTTACATATAACTATAAATTAATTTTATATTATTAATCGGGAAGTTGAAAGATTAATATAAAATTAATTCTTTGTTGCATTAAAACCTGTAGATTCTTCACACAATGCAGGCATAGATTTACTAATATTTCATATTTTCGTAAATTTTACAGCATATATAACTTATGTCTAACATTTTCATAGTATATTTATCATACTAATTTTTCTCAGAAATTATTTTTAAAACAACAAGAATTAAAAGAAAAAAATAATAATAATAAATGAAGGTTAAATTATTTAAAATTTATAAAATATTTTGTTATGAAAATTCTCAAAAACATATATAAAAAATATAAAAAAACAAATGATAATTTTTTTTAAATATTGTGCTTAATATATTATTTATTAATATCGAAATTTGTTGGTTAGCTTGAAGAATATTTTAGAAAGAAAAAATATAGTTCAAGTTTCAATTTTTTAATTCTTTCTTTTATTTTTTAGTTTAATATACTAATTTAAAAATTTAACTCTTTATTAATAGTGAATGAAGGTTTTTAAATTTTTAATACTATGTTGTATTTGTTATATTTGTATTTTGTATGAGAAATCATAAATATTTCCTTTTATTTTGATTACCTGTTTCATTTTTTAATCAGTTTTAATCATTGGAATATGATCCATTTAATTTGTTATGAATTCTATTATTCTAAAGTAATTCAATAATTAATGGAAATGGATTACACTATATTTCTTATTTTTAGAAATAAATTTCATGATAAGAAATCTAGATTGGGGGAAAAAAATGCTTGTAAAGCATAAAAGAAACATATCAATTAATAAAATGCTGGTTTATTTGAATATAATCATCGTTCTTGCTTTCATATTTTAATTTGATTTGTTTATTTTAATTCATATTTCTAATATTCTATGTCGGTAGAGTAGCTGACATACAATTAACCCTTTACATCCCACGGTATCAAATAAGAAACACTTAAGTTATTTACTCTGTATGTACCAAACAAAAAATTTTTGAAAATAAATTGTTTTTATTAAATAGTACAGAATGTGAATTTTCTTATTAAAAGTTTTTTTTTACTGAAAACAGATAATTTGGGCAAAGAGTTAAGAAAAGTTCTAGGGTTTGATATAGGACTCTTCAAATAGAAAATTATTGCCTTCCAAGTGGAAAAGTGGTAACTTTCTGGTTGAAGAGCCCTGTATCAAATCCTAAATCCTTTTTCTTCTTTTTCAAATAGTTGATCCATGCAGTTGATTTTTCCCCACCTCTAATCAGATTAGCTGGTTATTTGCTCCTAATTGATTCGTCATCTTATATCCTTCGTGCAGATTCAACAATGTAAAAAATATCAAGTTTAATCTAGTACTTACATGATTTACTTTGTCATATAAACATTGCTTTTACTGTTTTTACGAAACAATCACGAACTGCATAATCAAATAATTAGTTTATCTCTAAATCACAGTGCTCAATAAATTTTCTCCTTTTTTTACATTCGCATAATGATAAGAAATTTTCGAGTATATCTACCTTTACATGAGATTAAATATATCTACAAGATTTAGTGAAAATCTGAATAAAAATTATTATTATTTAGCTAGTAAAAAAAATAATAATTTCATTTATTTGCATAAATTCTAATAAGATTGGTTTTAAATCAAAAAGAAGTTGATCTTTAGGAGTTATAATATTATATTGCCATAAATAAATAAAAGTAGCGAATTTTAAATAATAAAGAATAAGAAAGTATTCAATATTATGGATGCTGATATAGAAAAAAGATAAATTACAACAGATAAATCACAGCATTTAATGGATTTAATAAAACTTTTCAGATCAATAAATATATTTAACACAGATATAAAATGTTCTTATAGAACTAAACAAAATTTCTTAGGTTATATCGTTATTATTGTAATTCACTTTATGTTATCATCTGGCGCTGTTATAATATAATATTAATCACAGTGTTATTAATAGCATAATTTTTATTATTTTTATATTTATTTATTTTTATTTTTTCATTTTGAACTTTGGTATCTGATGCTCTTCATTAAATACTTATTTTAAAAACATAAAGAAATCAATCATAAATCTGTTTATAAAATATCAGTTTAAAATATCCAATTGTGCATAAATAACTGTAATCAAACATTTAATCGTTCAATTAAAAATAGTGTTTGTTTAAAATATAATTGAGTCTTTAATAAATAAATTGGCACCATTGCTTGTAATGTTTCCTTTGGAGACTTTCTGAGTATTTCTTAAAGTTTACAACTGATAACTGTACACAGAGTTGATCTTGGGTGTATATTCATCGACTTCGCTTTCTTGGTTCTTGAAGAGACGGAAGCCATAGTTTATGTCATGATATTTTTGATAAAACACGAATAAAGTTCATGGAATGTCAAAATATTTAAAACGTACAGTAAATTATATTACGAGTCTAACTTAGTTGGATCTAATACCATGGGGGATGGAGGTTGTACTACAACAGAAACTGGAGTGTTTCCTACATTCTGTACTGGTGGCAAGGATTTATCTAAATTGCAGGTACTCCATCCTCCGTCTTTTGGACTTTCGTCTTCCACGTCGGAACTGGATATTTTACGAAGTTTAATAATGATTTCTACAGATAATAACAGTACCAATATTCCTAACACGATGCACGTCGGTCCTGTGACCAACCACGGCATGGGATTATCCTTAAATTTAGGTTCTAAAAGACCCGTGCACAAGAGGGCTATACCCAGACCCAAGAGGAGTGTGCCACACATTACGATGCACACTAGTGTACCTCTGGTTGCTGATCTTCTTCTTTTATCGGTTAAATCTCTTTGTGCAACTTTCCTTCCCATTTCTGGTTCTGGTCTTTCTTCACTCTTATTCTTCTCCTGCAACTCTCTCTGCTTTCGCATAATCATCCACATTTTGGCTTCTGAAAATATTTTAATATATATATTCTTTTATGTAACCAGGAAAATTTTAAATTTTAATAAAGAAATTTCTAAATTGATGTTATTTTATACTTTTACGTTCTATTAGTTTCTCTAACAATTACATACTTACATAAAGAGATATATCCCCTAAAAGGGATCCTTGAGGTCCTCTAAAAGTTGGATCTCAAGGATACCTTTAACCTTGAGGTCCCCTAAAAGTTGGAGGCCCTGATTCGAGCCCTATTAGCCCATATATAGACCGCCACTGTACATAATAAGATTTTCAAGAAAGTAGAAAACCCATTAAGATCCATTAAATTATATAAGCGAATATATTTAAATCGCATTACATCATAATATTTTAGTTTAATTTTTTTTTACTAATTAATCTTACAATGTTAAGAGATATACAAGAAAATTTAAATTTTATTATCTCATCAAGATATCCACTTTACTATATTTAGAAATAAACTGAAAACATCCTAATATCTGTTTTATTATTGAGGAACGATCTCAGTAATTTCATTTCTGCATCAAAGAACATCGAAAGAAAATTGATTACACTAAACATTAAACACTAATGGATTTAATTTCTGCAGAAATTTAATAATAAAAAAAATATTTCGTCAAGAACGAAAACAAATATGAAAAGTCCTCCATAATATTTATCAAGAAAGAGAGAAAAAAATCTAAAATGATGAAAGTCAGTTATATAAGTATATTAAATAGAATATAGCATACGATGTATGATAAAAAGCATTTTATTTGTTTAATAAAATTCGTAAATTTTATGTTATCAGAGAATAAAAGAAAATTTAATTCTGTAATATAAATGCTTGTTTATTTAAGATGTGATATAAAACCGATGACTATTCCATTATAAAATATGAAACATCCGGCATGATATATGTACAGTATTGCTATAAATTTTATATTATTCCATTATGTAATTTACTTTCAACACTGAAATTCTGCAGATGTAGTGCATGGACTTGAAGCTTCTTTCGCTTCTAAAATGTTAAATAATTTAATAGAGATATTAATATTTTGTTTATGACTTCATTCAAAAGTTGCAAATAACTGAATGATGATGAAATAAACTTTTAATCTCCTACTTTTGTGCTTTAGTTTATTTCATTGTTATTAATTGTAAGATGAATAGTTATATAACTGAATGATGTTTTAATGAAAGAAACGATAGAGAAATAATGCAAACTATCATTTTTTTTAAATGAAAAAAAAAAAACATCGGTTGTGTTTGATAGAAGAAATTTCATTCGTTTTACAAAATTTTCATAATTTATCTAAAATGTATTAAAATTTTTACAAGGGCGAATAATGTATAGCGTTTATGATGTACTCATGTTTTATATTTTTCCCAATATAAAGGATGACATAAATTAATCGCTACATAAAATCGATGTATTTATATCATAAAATACTTTTTTTAATGAATTAAAAGTTAATATGCAAAGAAAAGAAGAAGAAGAATTAATCGATGGAAAACGAATATTTTAAAATATTACGATATAGAATAACTACCTAAAATAAATTTTTCTCTTAAACTTAATTAAATAATAATAATAAATTTTGATTTGATTTTTAAATAAATAATTTAAAAAAATGAAAACAAATTACAGATAAAATTATTATCTTGAATTAAATCAATTAAATGAAAAAGAAGGCGATATTTTATTACAGATAAAAAAAAACTAAATATTTTTACACGCTATAAAATATTAAACGACAGGATTTTTATTAAATTAACTTACAAAAGACGTTGTCACTTCTCTTCTCTAATACTCCTAAAGAACAATCTGATCACCCGCATCAATCTCTCAAGATGTAACATCCATAACGCATGCGCAACTGTTTCCCTATTTAATTAAGTACATATCGGCTGGTAAAGCAACCAGAGAAAGGTGGAGCAAGAAGAGCGTATCATCCTTTCAAATTTAAGCAATCAGGCTAATGAGATGCAAAAATGACGTCTTAAATGACATCTTTCAAAAAAAAAAAACTTCTATTATTTTCCTCTTCTTTTTTATAGCGCAATTTTCTCCGGCAAAACTAATTTGTATTATTCATTTTGTAAGAGATACGCTATTACAAAATGATGAATAATTTAAGTTTATCACATATCGTTTATCATTCCTTAAATAATAAAAAATAAGAAAAGAATAAATAAAAAATAAGACGAAAAATAAAAATTTCTTCGGAGATTTTAGAGGTTTTAAATATATAAAAGTTTTCTCGATTATTTAGGCGGATTTTTTCTGATGAAATTAAATACATAAAAATTGATTTTAAGAAAAATTTCTACTTTTTGAGATTTGTCAGAAAAACACTGCATTTTATCTATTAAAAAAAATGATTATTTTTATTATATTTTTCGCATTAAATCCGTTTCTGGCTTATAAATTTTTTGAACTATTTAAAATAATTAATATAAATATAAGCATATATATGTATATATATTATCAGCATTTTTCAGGATGTAAACAATTATAAAAAATAATAATCTGCAATTTATCTTCAGAATAAAATTTTTGTTTTTTATTTTTTAGATAGATCTACCTTACTTTCGACTTATATGATTTTTCTATCCTTATCACCATATATTATATATGTTGAATAAATTATAGTTTCTGATGATGATGTACATACTATTCCCGATTTATAGAATCATGAACAATATTTAGATAATAAATCCCTTATTAGTGTAAATCATCATTTTATTTACTAATGCACGCCAATGAAATATCCGTGAATTCATAATTTCGTTTATATAATAAATGTAAAATGGTGTAATGTAATAAAATTAAATTATCTGTATTACTAGCATTTGTTATGTAGGCTAATATTGTCTCAGAATGACAGATATATAAAATTAGCCTATATGCAATATTAACAAAATATTTGATAGCCAAGATTAAAAGAATATTTTCACTAAAAGTCGAAAGTAAGGCAGATCCACCTTAAAAATGCAAACGAAAAATTTTATTCTGAAGATAAATTGCCGATTATTATTATTTTTTTAATATCTGTTTATATCCTAACGAATGTTAGTAATGCAAATAATTTAATTTTACTACGTTATACAATTTAATTTACATTAATTTTACAATTTTACGTATACTGCATAAATGAAATTATGAATTCGTGGATATTTCATTGGTGTTCATTAATATATAAATGATGATTTACACTAATGACAGGTTTGTTTCATTCATGATTGTATAAATCGGGAATAGTATGTACATAATCAGGAACTATAATTTATAATTTATTCCATATGTATATAATATACAATCATAAAGATAATAAAATCATATATTATATAAAATGCTATATATTATCTAGATCTAGGTTCCGCAAGAAGTTGCTAGGAGTTGCGGGAAAGAACAAGATTTAAAAAAGTAAATATCATTTTTTAAACTTTGTGCAGCGTGAAAAAAGGCGAAAAACTGAAATTTTTTCTTGCCTACATTATTGATTTGCATTAGAGTTGATAATGTGGATGAGGATAACTATGCAAAAAGAATAAGTTGGCCAAAATGAACAGTGTCACAAAAAAATCCCATTCTTATTATATAAAATGCTATATATTATCTAGATCTAGGTTCCGCAAGAAGTTGCTAGGAGTTCCAGGAAAGAACAAGATTTAAAAAAGTAAATATCATTTTTTAAACTTTGTGCAGCGTGAAAAAAGGCGAAAAACTGAAATTTTTTCTTGCCTACATTATTGATTTGCATTAGAGTTGATAATGTGGATGAGGATAACTATGCAAAAAGAATAAGTTGGCCAAAATGAACAGTGTCACAAAAAAAACCCATTTTCTACTCAAAAGTGCATTGATGATTATTATGTTTACAACTACAACAAATAATTATGCTAGTAAGCGTTATTATATTGTATATTGAGTGTAGTTATGTATAGTATGTAATTATAATAATTTTTTATGTAGGAATGAGTTGTAGTTATAATAATTTTTATGTAGGAATTCTCCAAGATCTGAAAATTATTTCAAGGGTTCCTCCAAGAAAATCATCTAGAAAAGCTGATGTTGTTAATCATTTATTGCATTTGTTGGTTCATATAATAGAAAATTGTCTTTAAAAACTCTTGAGAATGAATGTTTTCATATTTAACATTAATATGAAAGAATTTTTTAACCAATTACTAAATACATTTTCTAGGAAGAAAATCACCTCTTTTTGCATAAATATTTGATCAATTTAATATCAAGCAATCATAAAAATATCCATAAATGCAATAAAATATATTTTATATGCTGTTAATTCATAGTTACCAATTTCTAAGGTCGTTAACCTCTTTCTTTGAATGCGTGGGTGTTGCAGTACATCGAGAATTTTTTTATTTTTTGGCAAAGTAAATCTTGACAATTAGCGATTCTCAAATTTATTCTGATATCTTTTTATCCCTCTTAAATTACCTTACATTTCAAATTACTTTTGATGCTTCAGTAGAAAATAAAAATTAAAAAATGTTAATGGAAATAACAACTATGCAAGAAATCTCTAATTTTCTGTTTTTTTTTTTTTTTTTTTTTTTTTTTTTTTTTTTTTTTTTTTTTTTTTTTTTTTTTTTTTTTTTTTTTTTTGAAGGGAAATTTTATGCAAATTTATTTAATCATTTTTAAATTGCAAAAATCTAAACGGAAGAAATATTACAATTGATGTTTCCTAGATCCACTCGATAATGATGAAGAGGTAATTTCATTCATGCACCGTTTAATAGTTTATCAACTGGAAGTGTGTTTTATTTCTCATTTATACATAATTGTCAACACCATTTTGAAAATTTCTGTATATAAATATGATGCTATATAATAAATGTCAATATATTTGTGTCGTTTCTATGGACGTTGCGTGATGCACTAGCATTTATAATAACGCAATAACATTTTCGTTATAATAAAAAAATTATCCTTTATATTTACATAGATGTTTGACCAATATCCATTATAAGTACATAAATTCCATCATAAGAAAATTATTTATCGAATTTATTAATTAATTTTCGAAACAGCTTTAAAAATTTGATTGTTAAACATTCTTATTCTTTTAAGAAAAATAAGATAAACAGGAGGAAGGAAAAGTTGTTTACATTATTCGATTGCCATTCATTTAATAAGGTTAATCCGATCAAAGATGTTTTATTTTTTCCTTTTTAAAAAATAAAAAAAAAATACCCTTTTTTTAATCCACTTAGATATTAGTCTAAGTCAGTTCTCTTATAGGAAATAATTAATAACTAAATCAACAGCGGAAGTTTAGTTTTCCTAAATTAATTTTCTCTTTGATGGAGACGGAAGTGATCAATCGAATCTCGTCAAATTTTAGAAGTTTATCTTTACATTTAGAGAATAAATTTATTTGGAATTGAAGAATGAATATTCGCACCTTTAGAAACGGGCTTACCTGCACGACATGGTCATCTTAAAACGCAAGAATGTTGAAATTAGACTTCGATATTTTCAGAGATATTGTTTCATCTGACAGGTGAACGCACCACCTTGGTTGGTTGCTACGCGACCAACTGCACCATGTGACCAACTGGGCAAGTTACATTCTTGTACAGAATCAACATAGACGTGTAGTTTCCGTAGAAACTATTCAGTACAGTATTTAATCTGTTTCTGTTTATATTTAACATGCAAAGCTGTTAAAATGAATTTTTATAAACTTTAATATTTATTAACATTAATTAACCTGATACTACTACTACTATAGTTTTATAATAATAATCAATTATAAAATTATGTTACATACAAACTACATATGAATTTTTATAAACTTTAATATTTATTAACATTAATTAACCTGATACTACTACTACTACTACTACAGTTTTATAATAATCATCAATTATAAAATTATTTCTTGTTTTCTTTACTTTCTATAAAATAGAAAATATTTGCAAAAAATTCGGAAAGTTATAGGAAAATTCAAGAACATCAAAAAAATTCGGAAAGTTATTAGAAAATATTTGCAAAAAATTCGGAAAGTTATAGGAAAATTCAAGAACATCGAAAAAATACTCGGTAAGTTATAAGAAAATTCAAGAACATCGAAAAAAATTCGGAAAATTACAGGAAAATTCAAGAACATCGGGAAAAAATTCGAAAAGTTATAGGAAAATTCAGGAACCTCGAGAAAAATTCGAAAAGTTCTAGGAAAATTCAAGAACCTCGGGAAAAATTCGGGAGGTTATAGGAAAATTCAAGAACATTGATAAAAATTCGGTAAGTTATAGGAAAATTCAAGAACATCGGGGAAAAATTCGAAAACTTATAGGAAAATTCAAGAATATCGAAAAAAAATTTGGAAAGTTACAGGAAAATTTAAGAACATCGAGAAAAATTCGGAAAGTTATAGGAAAATTCAAGAACATCGAAAAAATTTGGAAAGTTATAGGAAAATTCAAGAACATCGGGGAAAAATTCGAAAAGTTATAGGAAAATTCAATATCGAAAAAAAATTTGGAAAGTTATAGGAAAATTCAAGAACATCGAAAAAGTTTACTATGTGAACATATGGTGTTTTCCTGTTGTTTTATAATTTTCCAAATGCATATTAAATTATTATTATTTAAATTAAATGATACTATGTTCCTTTCATTAATTTTAATTTTCATTATTCTGATTTTAATTAAGCCAATAAATGATTATTGATTGATTTATATTCGATAAAAACAACACTAAAATTATTTCAATAACGATTAAGATTAAATGAAACAAGTTCACGAATAAGAGCCCAAGTAAGTTTACACAAAACTGATAAATATCCGAATTCTTATTTATAGGAAAATTCAAGAACATCGAGAAAAATTCGAAAAGTTATAGGAAAATTCAAGAACCTCGGGAAAAATTCGGAAAGTTATAGTAAAATTCAATAACATCGAAAAAAATTCGAAAAGTTATAGGAAAATTCAAGAACATCGAAAAAAAATTTGGAAAGTTATAGGAAAATTCAAGAGCATCGAAAAAGTTTACTATGCGAACATATGGTGTTTTCCTGTTGTTTTATAATTTTCCAAATGCATATTAAATTATTATTATTTAAATTAAATGATACTATGTTCCTTTCATTAATTATTTTATTCTGATTTTAATTAAGCCAATAAACGATTATTGATTGATTTATATTGGATAAAAACAACACTAAAATTATTTCAATAACGATTAAGATTAAATGAAACAAGTTCACGAATAAGAGTCCAAGTAAGTTTACATGAAACTGATAAATATCCGAATTCTTAATCATGATTTATAATAATCGAAATACTGTAATCTAACCTTTCATGCAAAAAAACAAAATCGATTGCAAGAACTTGAGTTAATTAAAGAATATAGAAAACATAAAATATAAAGAAATGTTTGTTCAATAAGAACTTATCGCAAAAACTATATAAAAGCGTGGAGATGCTAAAAACACGAAAGCTAAACAGGTTTTCTGAACGTACATCAAGGAAATGCAATTACCAAAACACTCATCTAAAATAATGATTGAAGGACTATTAGAAGTGCTGAAAAGCACCATCTTTCACGAATGTTATAGTGCTGATGAATGCCAGTTACTCCATTTGAGTAAAAGTGAAAGAAAGCTTTTATTCTTTCTTTCATTTTACAACAAAATTAAAAATAAAGGAAAATTATGATGCAAAATCATACTTTGGGATGATTTTATTCTTTCATTTTTGTATAAAAATACAGGAAAAAACTTAAATACTTAAATAAAAAATTGCTGATGTACTGTATAACAAAATGTTGCCACACATTGAGTTTCAAATTTTATCGAAAATTTTTTTTTTCTATTTTATCGAATTCTCCAAAAGTATCTAGAGTGACAATAAGGAATTTCATTCTGATTAAAAGAATTTAATGAAAATTATCTGTAAGAGAAAACTTAAAGCTTGATTAATACTTCTGCGAACCAATTTAACATTTATCTATTGTTATTGAAGCATTAGAGAACAGATAAAGTATTAAAATTTAACTCAAATTTTAAATTTTATTGAAAGAAAATATTTTGTTAATTCTTTTAGTTATGTACGTTCATTAGAATCTTATTACAAACAAGATAAAATTCTTTATTGCCATCTTAAGTACCTTTTGAAAAATCCATAGAAGACTTTCTCGAAAACGTGCGATAAATCCTCACTTCAATAAAGAATTGCATCTTGGAGTTGTACACTATATCAATAATATTTTTATTTAAGCATTAACTTGATGTTTTATTTAATTACATTATTTTTAGTTTTGGTAGAAAATTAAGAATTGATTAGAAGTTCGGGCGAACTCTTAATCTTTAATTTAGAAATTTATGAATAAAGTTTTGGCTTAATTAATTTTAAAAGTTCCAACTCTCAATTCTTCATAATGGATAAATAAGTTTGATCATATATCGTAAGAATATAACGTAAAACCGAGAGAGATGGTGCACCTTTATTTGTTTACTGATAAAATAATTAATATTCATAACCAAAACCTTTTATCATTCAAAATAGCTTACATGGAACCATATGCACAAAGTAATGTCAAAAATTATTGATAGTTAAGCAAAATTAATTAATTTTTAAAAAGTTGAAAAAAGCCATCTCATCCAACTACATTGGGTGAGGTAGCGCAGACCATTTATCAGGCGTGTGAAATAAGGTTTCTTTACTTTACAGATGCCCATTGAATACAAATGCAAAGGAAGCTAATACTCCTCCAATTGCTCATCATTCCAGAGCCATATGGAATGAGGAGCAACTGATCTCAGCTATGCAATTTGTAAGAGATGGCAATATAGGCATTAAATGAAGCGACCAGGTGAGGTACCCTATATCAGTGGTGCGCAATTTATGGGTCACGATCCCTCAAGGATCACAAAAAAATTGTTAGGGGTCATGAAAATTTTGAAAAATTCTCATGTTGGATAATAAATTTTTTATTGGAAGAACTAAAAAAATAATTTAAAAATTCTCTGAAAATTGCTCAACTCATTATTGTGTGTCTGACCACTTGGGTTTAAACACCACATTAATTTTATTTAAAAATTTGTTTTTTAATGTATTATAATTTTATTTTGTTAATATACAGTTTTTTTCAAAAAATCTTAAATCATATGTACTGAAATATATTATAAAGATATGGATTTGTATGTGGTAAAACGACTTTTATTATTACTATCCTTATATACTTATAATAGGATGGCGTCGGCCGGATGGCCGCGTGGGAAAGCTTCGGCTTACCACCCTGGAGGATCCGGGTTCAAATCTGGGTCCCACACCTCCAATTTTTCAGGAGGGGTTCGGGCCCGGCCTGTTGAACCCCATCCTTCAACCATCCGGTTGACCCCATCATGGGTGCTGGCCAGCCTGTGATGGGAGCTATAAATGGCCGCCGCCAGATAAAGAATATCCCATGAGGATATGGCGGCGTAACAAAACTAACCTAACCTAACCTAAAATAGGATGGTAACAGCAAATAATGGGTCGTGTAAAATTTCAGTCTGAGTATGGAGTCGCAAGTATAAAAAGCCACCACTGCCCTATACCACATTACTGTCGGCCGGATGGCCGCGTGGTAAAGCTTTGGCTTACCACCCTGGAGGATCCGGGTTCAAATCCGGGTCCCACACCTCCAGTTTTTCAGGAGGGGTCCGGGCCCGGCCCGTTGAACCCCATCCTTCAACCATCCGGTTGACCCCATCACGGGTGTTGGCCAGCCTGTGATGGGCTCTACAAGTGGCCGCCGCCAGATACAGTATATCCCATGAGGATATGGCGGCGTAATCTAATTAACCTAACCTAATCTATACCACATTAAGAAGGAGGCTTAAAACTGGTAACACTGAGAAGCTTAGGATCGTCATCGATATTAGGCCATGAAAATAAAAAAATAATGAACATTAGTCAAAAATAATGCCTGCGCCATCTCACCTAATTATATTGAGAAGGATTGAGCAGCCATGTGTTCCTTACTGATTAAATGCATGGTCTTATCTACTGTATTAATAGTGAGGTTATGATGATCCTATCTAATAGAACTCATCAGAAAATGGGAAATTTCATATTACAGTACTTAAAACAATATATTTCACGAGTTATGAATATTATGTATATAATAATATTTGTAAATAAGCATTTGACCTATTAAATACAATATGACTTGACATATACAGAACTATAGTGCTCTTATATTATACATCATCTCTAAAATAAGATGCTTTAGTTGTATCATATTTTGATTACTGAATGATAAAGGGGAGTATAATTAGAATTAAAGATTAACAGAAGTTAAAAAAAAGAATCACATTTCACTAAGAAATGCTTGAAAAATAAAATAAAAAAATGTAGGAAAAAGTTGAATTGTTGGCTGTCAGATTTATTTTGTCAACGAAGAAGATTAATCGCATACAGTATAATCATATATTGTCACCGAAAGCGAACTATTTATCACTAGAAACGATCTATTTGCTATCTTAAACGACAGAATTATTCTACAAGAATGTCACAAGAAGAAATCACTAAATGAATTATTTCCGCAATATATATTTTGCCAATTATAATGTTTGAAATCGCCATATAATAAGAGAGTGAATCGGGGGAAGAAGTTTATTTTTCTTAGAAATTATCAGTTATAAGCAATTATTAATACTATCTGATATTGTTTTTCTACATATTATTTTTTTTTTATAAAATTATAGTATTTTTCCGAGAAATTTGTTGATAAGTATAAATCCATCCCCTTTACACAGTTACAGCTATATTTTATGAAGATTTGTTTTATTGGTTCAGAAAATACCTATTCAACCAATAGTAGTTAGTTCTATGTTAATAGGCAGCACAGAAATTTCCTGGGAAGAAAATGATGATAGTTGCTAGCCAACGATCTAATTGTTTGCATGCTACACCCATTTAAATTGTTGGAATATTGTTTACATTCATTTGTTTCTATTTTCTTAGGTTTTTTTTATAAATATCCTAAATTTGAATCAATAATACAATATTTAGGAATAATATATCTATTTTTAATTGAATTATTTAATTTCTTTAATTTTTCTCTTGTAATTTTTAAATTATAGTCCATTATTTATTTTCATTGAAGATTTACTGTAATTTATATTTGGCTTCCGTTATCAAACTGGATGTTTCTGTAGCTCAGTTCTGCAAAGTCGACCGACAATTCCCCCAAAGCCATTTAACTTAACCTAAATTGACAAGTTCAACTTGATGTCAACAAAAGATTATGAAGATATTTTGTTAAGTTTCAATTATTTAACAAATTTATTTTTGAAATGTTTTATCGAATTTCCTATTAATAAATTTTAACAGGAATATAGTATAAATACATAAAATTTATTTGTTTTATAAAAAAAAATTGTAAAAAATTGAATTGAAATCAGGAATGTATTTGAAAATCGGATCGTTTCAAACAAAGAAAATGGAGCAGAAAAATATGCAACCTTACCAAACTGAAGACTAGTGCAAAATGAGTTCTCTAAGAAAAGGCAATACTATAGGAAAGCAATAAGTTAGAATATTGGGACAGTCCAATTTAAAAAAAAAAAGGCGAGGGTGAGTAAGAAACAGGAAGTAGCGGAAGATGGTGCTGTAAAATCAATTAGTACACATATGGATTTTACAACTTGACACTAAAAGCAAGACAGTTCAACAAAAACAAATATTTTTAGAATAAAATAAAACATTTTATAAGAATTTAGATTAAATTTATGTAGATTCAGAATACTTTCAATATACTAAGCAAGAATGAAAAAATAAGAATAATTTGCGTGCTTCTTTATTTATGAATTGGCATTCGATAATAATAATAAGAGTCTAAAATATGAAGAAATTAATTTTCAAAAAGCATTTATAGATAAGCAGAAACTAATTTATAAGCTTCAGAACCCTGACGAATATATACGGTCTTTTACGTGCATTCTCGTCAAAGTTCAGCATGTGTATATACAGCTTAGGAAACACATGAATTTTATAACTTGGCAATAAAAGGAGGACAATTAAAAAAAAAATAAATACTTTTCGAATAAAATAAAACATTTTACAAGAATTTAGATTGAATTTATATAAGTTCAGAATACTTTCAATATACCAAATAAGAAGGAAAAAATAAATAAAACACAAGCAAAAAATCTTATCAATCACTATTCGATAGTAATAATAACACACTAAAATACGAAGAAATTAAATTTTAAATATTATTTATAGCTAAGTAGAAATTAATTTATAAAAAAGTTCCACATCCTTGACAAGGGGCACAGATTTTTTTTTGCATGACATGATGTCTATAGATCGCAGAAAAAGTACTTTTTGACAAAAAATCGGCAACTAAAAACTATTTTCGAATAAAATAAATCATTTTATAAGTGTGGGGTCGGAAATTCCCCCCCATTTTCCTTTTGTCGTGAATTCGAATCAATATCAAATGACGCAATTAATATAAATTTTAATGACGCAGTTTGATTCTAAAACAGGATATATTAAATTACTTGATTATTTTACTAGACAATAAATCTTGGAAGGTTTATACAAGAATCAATTCAAAGTCTAAAACGGATGACACCTGAGATATCGGATGATTGTGTGGGAGACAATGACAGCCAGCCCGGGAGAAAGGTGAGAAGAGGGCAGCGCTATATAAGAGCGAGTGGACAAAGGTCCTTGCTTTGGTTCAGTCTTACGACAGCTATTGGATTTCAGTCTTACGATTTTTTAAAATATATAAATTAATATTTTAAAAAATATAATACTATAAATTTCTCAGTTTAAAGTGCTGCCATATTTATAAAATTTACTATTTTCAAGAACTAAATACTATAGTAAAAGGATCTTGATGTGTAATGTTCTAAGATATTTATTCCTTTAAGCTGTACTATTTCAATGAATTGTTTATTTTATCACAACAAAAATATTTAATTTATGTTTTTATAAAATTTAAAGATAATGCTTTATATTCAGAAAAAAATATTTATCTCCATGTATCTTTAGTTAATTGATATATTAACTAAAGATCACAAGATATATTAATCAACATATTAGTTAATTGATATATTGAAAAATACCAATGATTTTTTTTAACTTTAATTTTTTGTAAGTTTTACATATAAAACTGTAAATTCAATACAAAACATTTATAAAACCTTAAAAAATTAAGTATTTTTATATGGTATGTATTTTTAATAGTGTATAGAAGCATTCACATTCTGAGTAACAAAATTGCCAGCTACTAGCATACAGTCAAAGACAAAATACAGCAGACTAATTCAGAATTTATTTTATATATTTATCTTCTCCAGAAATTATTTCTAGAGAAAATCAATATATTTATATTATTTCAAAAATTAATTGAATGAATAAAATTTAAAATAAAATTTATCAATATCATTTTTATTACAGTAAAAAACCTTAAAAAAAAGAAACTTTAACTTTGTTATATTGTATATTATTTTTTGATAAATAATTGTCCTAAGATAACAGAAATTTTGAAAATAAATTAGTTTCAGAATTATTTTAAACACATTTTAGTATTTTTAAAATTATTAGTGCCCCTTATTTAGAATTATGAATTAAAAAAAATCCAACTGTATATTATAAATTTTAATATATGCAAAATTTTACTATGATCTTACAAATAATATTTATTTTTGTTTATTGTCAGTTTATAATTTGATTATTCATTTCTAAATTTTATAGTTTCAAGAATTACTTAAAACAATCATAAGATAAAATTCATTTCAGGATAACAACAACTAGAAGAATTCATAACAATCAAATGAAACTAAATGTTCTTAATGAAATAACTTAAAGCCAGTTTATTCCAAATTTATTATTAAAATTATCTAGTAATTAATAATGCAGCTATAATTTAGATTAAATTATCTGAAATAAAAATTTATCCTATCCTGGAATTAAACTGGGAATTTTTTGAGAATGTCTCAATAACTATTTTAATGCATTTACTGAAACTGAATGAATTTGTATAAGCCTTTTTACTGCCCTATATTGTTCATAAGCGCCAAAGTAATTATTTGTTTATGGGCTTTAAAGCTTTATTATTTAATCTTTACGGTTGATATGTATTTTAATGTATTTTTGTTCCCTTTAATGTATAGTTGGGAATTACTGTAAAATAGTATAATTAACACTTTTAATTATTGCTGATTTTGTTCAATTTTTTGTACATAATGTATTTCTAAACTAAATGTTCGAAAATTTATTTAAATGTTCTCTGATTCTGTATTTATCCTGAGCAACTGAAGAAGGTATATGATTATACTGAAAACGTTTTTGTTGATTGAATAAAAACTGTTTATTTACTGCTATAAGTGCTATTAGTTTCTATTGACTGAATGAATTTCTATTTTGGATGGATTTATTTAGAAATTAACAACATATTGAATTAAGCTGATAATTGTTGGTCCCAACTGAGTTGATAATTAGTTTTAATAACAATCATTCTAAATTATTCTACTAGGATCCATTTGTTTTTATTTGATCAATCAAATAATTTTGATTGCATGATATGAAACTAAAATAGAAAATATATTTGAATTTAATATGATAATTTCCAAAAGAATTTCGATCTACATTAGATATTTATTAAAAAATATTAATTTAATTATAAAAAATATTATTTGTTTAAATTTAATAGTAAATAATAATTGTTTTCATTATCCTGGGTTCTTATGAAGAAACTCAGACATCTAGAGAGATGTCTAATTTTGCAGCTCTTCAAATATGATGTAATTTAAATTTTGCTGCAAGTCTAGAATATGAATTGAAGGTGTAATTGATATTTCATTCTTGTTCATGTAATTGGTCTTGGTTACATATTCTTGCATTTTATTTTCCACTTTCTCCAGAAATAATTTTTCATGAATCAAAATATATTTTAATCATGAAAATATTCTTTTTTTGAGTGATCTTCAGCAGGATTCTTTATTCCCATCTCTATAATATATTGATATTTGATTAATTTTGCTATTCAATATATTCATTCTATTTTGCAATAACATTATGCAATATGTCTTAGGTAAAATGTATCTGACCTTTCATATTATTTAATATTTGTTTTTACAAAAATGACTTATACTATGTATGAGTTGAATTTTTAGATTATTAAATCAAAATTAAGATAATATATAGAAGTAAATTATTTTTTAATAATTCCTATAGCTTATGTTTTCTTCATAAACTTTTACTAAGAAGTCTTATTTTTGACCTTTTTTTTTCATCCAAAATAAATGTATTTCTCTGTCCAAATAGCTTACTTGCAAATACTCGTTTATTTGCAATAAAATTACTATGAAAGGGAAGCACTTTTTTCAATATAAACTCAAAAATGAATCCAAAACAAAATACTAGTCAACTTGAACCTGATAAATCTTTGTTATACAAAAAATGTTTTTAGACTTAGCTCTTCTTCAATTGGTTATATCGGAACTTAACATTTTGATCATTTACAATTCCAAACTTGAATTCAAAACAAATATTATATATTGCTGTAGTTACAAAATAGAATAAACATAAAATAATTTATTAATATTATATAGGAATATATTAAACTATACTATACTTAGTATATTAAAACTTTGTCTTTAGTTTTCAACTAATGAGAATTGAATACTTATTGAATAGTCTTGTCAGTTACAGAAAGGCTGAAGTAAGTTTTGTTTTCTATTTATTTACATGACACTGTTTTATATTTATGTCCTTTTGAAATTATTAATTTTTTTGTAAAGTGACATGCTAATTGTCTGATTAAAAAAAACATTAAAAAATTGTAAATGTAGATATTTTATTGTTTTATACATTTACTTAATGCATCATATATATGTATAATGTGTATATATATATGTATAATGTGTAAAATTATACATATGAAATGTATACAATAAAATACAATGAAGTATTCCATTATTTTAATATAAAAATAAGTAAATATAAAATAATTTGATTATAAAAAATCTCTGAAAACTAAATAATATCAGATTTTCAAAATTTTATTTCTTATTGCATTATAAATAATGCCTTTCTTTTAATTTTCATACATTATCATCAGTTAAAAAGAAATGATCAAATTTCCATCTTTGTGATTGATTGAAATGATTTTTCTAAAGAAAAAGTCTCTGTATGCAGACTATAGTTGCCCTTCATCTCTACTATTCAGAATCCATAATTAGGAGCATATAATGATTTGTAAATTAAATGTGTGTTTTTGAACTTATTTATGAAGTACAGTATTGATATTTTCACAATTTCTTTTTTCATAGAATAATTTTTTACTGCTCTTATAATCCTAATTTTGGTTTATATCAAAAATCTTCTGTAATGACTTGATCTAAATAGTAAAATTTGTATATTTATTTCATGTTTCTTTTAATAAGATTTAATTTTTTTTCATACTACTATTTAATATCTAATTTAATTCAATTGCTTTAAGTTTCTAAGTTTTTCTGTCAAAAAGAATATTTCCAGTTGGTCAGTAATTCTTTGTTTGATAAATATATTGTAAGTGTGAGACATTCATTTCCTTTTTAATATTTTTGAGAAATCATAATTCATATTCATCCTTTATCCATAAATAAAATGAAAAGGTAAAGCCATAAAGATAAATAGCATTTATTTGCAATGTTTATAATTCTCCACATGAATCATCAGCAGCAACAACCTAAGAAATATCTGTTTAGAATAGACATATATCTAATAGGAACATATTACAAGAATAAAAATAGTTTTGTTTCAAATACAAAATAAAAAAATATGTAACATGTAGACAATAAATTAACTTTTTCTGGTTAAAGAAAAAGCTAGTTTGCTGTCTCCATGTTATATATTTTTAAAAATTTAAAATATATTAATACATTCTGTAGTAAATAGAAATTTATTTGGAGATTACCAGATATTCAATGTTTAATATTATACATATTGAATTAACAAAGCTTAATAACATGTAAACATTCAACTTCTAAAAAAAATAGATAGCTATATTTTAATTTAAATAGTAATATCAGTGAGCACTTTGAAGCTTATATATAATAATTTCTAGTATGCCATCATTAGCCAATATTTTTGATGTATTATAAAATCTCTGTTTACTTTGTGACTGAAGATAAATTTATGCTTTTTCCCTTTTTGTTAAAAATAAAGATATTACACTAGATAATAAAATATAAATTATTTTGTTATTTTTTTTATGTATTTTTAATTATTAGAAAAATGCCATCAGCAGTTAATTAATGTAGAATTATGAAATAAAAATTATTCTGGAATTAAAGAAAATTTAAGATTTTATTATACCTGTTAATAATTTTTTGTTACTTAGAATGAATCATTTCTTATCTGATGATAAAATTAATTTTCATAAAATACTTCAATTTCATAAAAACAAAATTTTTTGTGATTTCATGTATTTCATAATATTGAAATTTTGTTATTGCATTAGAAAAAAATTATCAAAAATTGAAATTTTGGTGTTAGATAGCAAAAATTACATACACGGGTGTTCAAAAAAATGTATACACACTTTAAAATAGAATAGCTGCTATATTATTGTGAGTATTACAGCAATATAAAGGGAATAGTTACAGCAGAGACACAGTTTCTTTGTGTTATTTCAATAAATGCTCAAACTGCAAACCACTGGCCTCCAAACAATTTTGAGCACGATGCTCAGGGGTGTTCAAAAAAATGTATACACACGTTGAAAGCATGTCATACACGCAATATGCCTGAATTCGTGTCGACTGCGGGTTCAACATGTAGCACTATTGTATGTTTCAGCAACAGATGGCGTTAGTGTTGAGTGATGCAATCAGTTGAGAAAGTGCAATGATAGTGCAAGCACGGCTGTCATTTGAGAAGAGAAAAAACATTCTGAAGTGGTATTGGAAGTTCAAGAATGTCTGTGAAGTGCAACGACAATGGAGGCAGGAATATGGAACTGAATCGCCAACATGCCTAAGCATTGCTTGCCTGCGTGATAAGTTTGAAATGGAAGGAATAGTGATGGATATGCATAAGGGAAGATCAGGTCAGCCTCACACAGCCACAAGTGAAGTGTCGTCTGTTCAGGTGTTAGATTCATTCACATGCTCGCCACGGAAATTGACACGACAATGTTCACGTGAAACAGGAGTGAGTAGAGCAAGCGTAAGTCGTATTTTGCACAGAATAAAAAGGAAAGCTTATTTCACAGCTGTTACACCCATTGAATGAGGACGACCCAGACAGAAGAATTCAGTTTTGTGAATGGTACTTTGTGCAAGTAGAAGAGGATGCTAATTTTGTTAGCCAAATGGTGTGGTGTGATGAAGCACAGTTTAAATTAAATGGCACTGTTAATCGACATAAATGTTTGTACTGGGCCCCCGAAAATCCACATTTGTCAAGAAAGCTGTCAGTTCTCCAGGGCTCAATGTCTGGTGTGGGTTATCATCAAGGGGAGTAATTGGACTCTTTTTCCAAGGCATGGTTACTGTCCAGGATTACTTGGAGATGCTGGAGACATTAATTCTACCATCCATTAGGGTTTTGTTTGGTGACAATCCATTTCTGATTCAACAAGACGGCACCCCGCCACACTTTCATTTAGATGTGCGTACCTGCCTGGATAACACTTTACCGGGATGTTGAATAGGATGAAGGGGTTTGATTGAGTTCCCTCCATGTTCACCTGATTTAATCCCCTTAGATTTTTACTTGTGGGGACCATGAAGGACATATTGTACAGTAAGAACCACGGTTACTTGTGGATCTACGCCATGAAATTGAAATGGCTTGTGAAGCAATCTCTGTGGCTACTTTGGAAGATGTAACCAGGAATATACAGCATTGTGATCAAAAGTGTTTGGAGGCCGTTGGTTTGCAGTTTGAGCACCTATTGAAATAATAGGAAGAAACTGTGTCTGTGCTGTAACTATTCCCTTTATATTGCTGTAATACTCACAATAATATAGCAACTATTCTATTTTAAAGTGTATATACATTTTTTTGAACACCCCTGTATATTTACTGTTAAGAAAACATGAAATGAAATCAGATAAACCAATCCCATATTTTGCAGGTATAATTTATACAACTTTATATACCATTTGGAGTTAAGTACTTTCTGCAATTTCCAATCTTACATGACATACAAGATTGGTCATCTTAGTTTTAACATCTGGTAGTGTTGCTCTAAGTCAGTAAGACTTAGAGAACAAAAATAAATGAAAAAGTTAAAATACTCACATTTCATCTTAGTTTTAACATCTGGTAGTGTTGCTCTAAGTCAGTAAGACTTAGAGAACAAAAAAAAAAATGAAAAAGTTAAAATACTCACATTTTTTTTTAAATTATGAAAAATCTATATCTTCATAATTTTTTCACTGACTTCAGATATACCATTCATATTTTGTATTGCTTTAAAGATTTTAAACAAAAATCTAAAATCTTTAAAGCACTCTGGATTAATAAGATCACCTCTCATTTCTTAAAAAAAACATTACTTAAAATAGCTTTTGCAGCATTAATTACTTACAATAATAATGATGCAATGAAATGAATAATAAAATAGTATGAAAAAGCATTAATTTTTTTTTATGTTTGATGGATATATATATACATACTTCAATTTTATAATAATTTTATGACTGAAATAAGCTACTATTTTATATTGAACTTACATAATTTGTATTTAATACTTTAAAAATTAAAATATATTTTATTAAATGAAATAGAAGAATTTACTATTAATTTTAACTGATTTATTAATTCTAGCCAATTAGTCATTGGTCTTCTACAAATGTTGTGGAATGGATGGCTGCACTTAACTTCTATCGGTATGCTGATCTCTTCAAATGTACAGATATAAAAGGTTCAGAATTGATGAACTTAGACAGAGATAAATTAATGGTAAATAATAGTATATATTAATTTTTAAAATTGAATACAGTACAAAGAATCACAAGCACTTTAAGCAGGAAAAACATACTATTTTATTAGATATATACTACATAGTGTTTTTCCTGCTTAAAGTGCTTGTGATTCTTGTATTCTTAAAAGCAGCAGAACTTGATAGTTTATGATTATTGAATAAAGTAGTTCTCCAATTTGTGATTTCAGCTTTTGCAGTTTCAGAGATATACAGATGTATAAACTCTATTTTTATTTAATTTACATAAAATTTGAAGGAAAATTCATTTTTTTGAAAAAATCTTTCTTACTGCTTTAAATTTTCTTATGTATACTTAAAATATGCTCATCAATTTAATTTGAGCATGCTATTTGCTAATGCAGTCATCTGTGTATATTGAATTTAAACATTGTTCAACTTACAGATAGATTTTTTGGACAAATGAATCACATAAGTAGGGGATTTACTGTATATTTAAAAAATATATTTTATTTATAGAAATAGAAATTTGTGAAGAAAATCCTCAAATTTATGTCAGGTTATTTATCATATTTTAAATGATGCTGTAAAGTAAAATAATATCAATAATGCTAGACATAAATCAAAACTAATCCTCTATAAATACAATCTTATATAAAAAAAGATTGTCCCTATAATATAAATTTTTACATAAAAAGATAAACATATACATATTTTACAAAAATCAATATACAGTATTAGACATTATTTATTAGTAGTACTAAATATATTGTTAAAGAATTATGCTGTAATTCATTCAATCCATCTCACTAGATTTTATCAACATTATAGAAAAAAATTTTTATTATTTCTTTTTTTTATGATTTCCTTTTTTAGAATAGTCTCAGTTTCTGTGATATATTTTTTGTGATATAAGATATTAGACATTAATATTCTTATAATCTTAACCCTTTGCGCTCCTGAAAAATATTATTTTTATTGGTCTACCGCTATAGCTCGGCCATTTAAAAATTTATGATTTATTGTTTTTTTGTCATAACTTTTTTGAATTTTAACATTTTGACACGAAAAAATTGGATTTTGTCGGCAATATACCGTACTCTGATACCCTTTTTTAATTTTGGATGAAGAATCAAAAGAATAAAAGAAAAAAAATACGAAAGCAATTAGGCCTAATTTGCATATATAAACAATACGTAATTTTTCAAATTATTCATGATTTCGGGTATCGGATAAAAAAAATTCTTATATATTTACATTCTTGATGA
>AYEL01089422.1:0-11552 GCA_000484575.1 Olivierus martensii | reverse complement strand
CTTGATATGTAAAAAAAAAAATTTTTTTTCCGTGCACTTTGGGCATTAAACCAATGTAAGTTCAAAAGTTATCTCGAAGTATTTTTTTCAAAACCCTTGCTGTCTCAAATTAGTTTATAATTTTTGTGCTAGAGAAATTAAAAATATTTACAAATTTTCCCTCACTTTTTGAGTTTAAACAAAGGATTTAAATTTAATAAAAGAACATAAATGTGCTACCGATAACCGGAACAGAAACTTTTTGTGCATGCTCAGTATACTGAACATGCTGTACAGTACTTTCATTTTCATAGTTTCACTTCTAATTGTTGATAGGCGTTTGTCAATAAGATTATGTTTATTTAGTGATATTTTCAACTTTTGATATTTTTAACCAAAAGTTGAAAATATCAGTAAATAATAAGATGCAGGAGTATTTAGATGCTAATTTTCATGGAAAAAAGAATGTTTTATACAGTATTAAAAACTATGATATGTATTATTGACAAAAATCTTTATATAAAATTGAACCTTGATATTGCAAAAACTCTTTATATTGAATTTTTTTTGTTCCTGTGAGATTTGAGATATTGAGGTTCTACTATGTATGTATATATATATATATATGGTGGTTACAAATTATTGGACGATTTCAGAAAGCTATATTTTCACTAATATTGAACAAAAATACATGATCATCTTAGTGTCATTTGAAAGAATGAAGTTTGAAGTTTTATACTGACTTTAGATGCACTTGATGTGAGCCCCAAATGTAATATGACAGATGTCCAAGTGGTAATCCCATTCTTGCCAAACCCTCTCAAGCATGTATGATGTGATGTTCTTGATGGCTCTGGTAATGTGCCTTCTCAATTCAGGCAGTGTAGTTGGAAGTGGAGGGATGTAAACATTGTTCTTGATGAAATCCCACAGGAAGAAATCACACATTGTGAAGTCTGGTGAACATTGTGGCCATATGCAGAATGTGTTGTCTGCAGCAGTTGCATGACCAATCCTTCTTCCTGACGTGTCGATTTTGGTATACATGCCAGGAAGATGGTCATGCATATGCCAATGTGGAGGGACCCATCTTGTTGAAAAATGAACCCGTTCCTCCACTTCCATGAACTCTGTGGCATTAACCAACCTTCCAACATGTCAAGGTAAACATTTCCCATGATAGTGTTCTTAGCAAAACAAAACTTCAGACTTCATTCTTTCAAATGACACTAAGATCATGTATTTTAGTTCAGTATTAGTAAAGATATAGCCTTCTGAAATCGTCCAATAATTTGTAACCACTCTATATATATATATATATATATATATAAACACCTTTAATCAAACATATATACATTCACATACATGAAAATATCATTATAAAAAAATAACATAATTTTTTATGCTCTTTCAGAATATGGGTATTAAAGATGATTTTCCTCAGAAAGCTATTTTAGTATGCATTGATGAACTTTGTCAGAGGAGTAGTAACATTGTAAGAAATTTATATATAAAATTTTTGTTTATGGAATATTGAAAGTAATCATAAAATCGTATTTAATAAATAATTTTTCCACAGACATCATTAGAAGAAAAAAATATAAATGGAAGTGGAGAAGGTAAAATAATTTTAAAATTTATGTTAAAATTACTATTTTTTTTTATATTAAATAATCATCATCATATGGTATTTGCAGGTATTCTTTAATTTACAAATTTTCTGTTCATGAATTTTTGATTTAATAGATTATAAATTCATACTACTTTTTTGATTTATGAAGATAGTTTTTTGCTTTTATAAAGAAACTATTTCATCTCAGTTACTATAAATCAATGATTATATTTTGTTCTAAATAATAATTATAAATCAATGATTATATTTTGTTCTAAATAATAATTTTGAACAAAATATAAATATCATCTCTAATTCATATTTTTACAAAATTTTTTTTCATACAGAATCCTAGAATTTCTTTGTAAAAAAAAATTTCATCATTCTGATGTTTATTACCTTAATTATATAAATAATTGATTGCTTTTATGATTTTCTTGTGTATTCTTTTCAATGATTGTTTCAGATATTTTTTATGCCAATTAATTGTGTACACTATTAATTTTAAGACAAAATTCACTTTTGCTTTAATCAGAAGATCTGTTATGGCAGTGTTTTCAAACTGTGGAGTCCACCTCACTAGGGGGTGTGACTCTATTCAAAGGGGACATGGAAGAATTAATAAAAAGATCATTTTTGAGATAAACAAGTAAAAAATAAATTCAAATTGATGTCAAGAAAAAATTAATCAGAAAAGGGTTATAAATACAATACAAATATTCATGTACCCAGAAACTTTCTGCTGTAGCTGTTTTAAAGATAAAATAATGATCTCATTTAGTGATTGAAAAAGAATTGAGTAGCTATATTTTCCATGGCACCCAATTTGAGAGGATTTGTGCTGAAAAACAAGACTACCCATTGCATTAAATATTATGTTGCATTAAACATATGTTCTATTTTTCTTTATTTTTGTAAGATTTGTTTAATTGTATTAAAAATTATCATACTATAATAAATATATATATTTTTTACATATAAGAACTTTATTTATACAGAATATGGTATATTGTTTTGTAATATTAAACTGCAAGTAGAAAGTATTTATAAAATTAAACTGTTTGAGGGGGCGTGCAAAATTTTTATGAAAAAAGGGAGGCAAAGTTTGGAAACCATTGTGTTATGGTATCCAGAATTGGCATATACTGATGATATGAATATCAGTAATGTGACTACTGCATTTTTCCAAAGGTTTTGCAACTATATAAAATTATTTGCCTTCATAAAACAATGATTACAAATTAATACAGAAGTATAAATTTCAAATATATTTTTTACTCATATATATATATTGTCATTCTATTGGAATATATTAAATCTAGTCAATGTGTCTTTAAATGGATTATTTTGTGCCTAATTTTATTAAAAATTATTACCATAACAAAATTTTTAACTAATGAATTTTTAACAGATAGAATTAAAATTTTCAGTATTGGTCCAGAAAATTGAATTTATTTTTGAAAATAATTTAGCAGAATGAATTTTTTTTGAGATTTATATAAATTTAAGATAATAATTGATGAAATTTTATGATTTTTAACTAAATGAAATTTTAATGCTTGGCATGCTTATTGCCATATTAAGCTCAAAGATCATTTGGTACTTGATGGTTCTAAATTCAAAATCGAATGGCAAGAAATAGGCTAAATGGATAATAATTATCATAAGCTATTATATTGTAGCTTCTTATAATTATATTTATATTAATTCTTTTGGAATGTTTTAACATCAATAGTTAAAATGGCTTTTTGATATCCAAGAATCAATTAGAAATTTTACTTTAGTATTAATAGAAAATAAGTTTCTTAGTTATGAATTTTTATCTCGTGAACAGTTTTTAAGATCCTGATTATCTTCATAAATTGAGGGATACTTGTATTGATATATTTTCAGTCTTTTATTTACAAAGTTTCAAATTATATCATTTTTGAACTTAAATAAATCATGAATTCAATATTTTAAGCAAATAAATATATCAATCTATTAGAAGAAAAACAAACTTTTAGTACTGTAAAACTTTTAAATATTTTCTACTTTATAAACAGTTATCATCAGCAAAATATACATTGAATAATAGAACAAACTCTTATAAGTTTTAAATGTTTTAAATTCAGTTCTATTAAAGATTAAATGAAAATATTTATAATATACAGTAGAAGCCGCTTATTGTAATCATGGATATTGTTATCAAGTGTTTATTTTTATCAAAAATTTATGGCCCCGAATCATCCACATTAAAATGCATTATGAAAACTCTGCTTATAGTAATCAGAATTTTGGTTATTGTCATCAGAATCGACACACTGCTATAAAATACTGCGAAATTTGGTTATTGTCATCAGAATCGATACATCCACTTATAGTAATCAGAAATTCGGTTGTCATCATCAGAATCGATACACCACTATAAAATACCGCATTTAAAATAAAAAAATATCAAGATAATACTAAAATATTGGTTAAATCTATTAAAATAAACATTATTATTTGTTAATTGTTCATTTATTGCTTTGTTTTCATCAAAATTTAGGCAAAAAATGAGAAAATCCAAGGATAAATACTTGTTCTCCATTTTAAATAATGCAAATTCGACTTAAAATGAAAGATATGATTTGTGTACATTTTTTAATTAATAATTATTAGAATGATGTATGAGTTTTTGATTTAATAAAATTCATACAGACAAATACGACTGCTTTTCAAAATTTCGGGACAACTTTAATTGGTTTCACCGCATGTCTTGCCCTTACGAATGGCATGGCCTTACTGTTGCCAGATCTGACAACTTTTAATGTTTTTTTTTTTGATGATGAAATATATAGTTTAAAATTGCTGATATAGAGATTTAGCAACTTTATAATTCCCTTTATTGAAAAAAAAAGTAAAAATTTTTTTACTATTGCTCTAGTTCTTCATGATTTTCTGTAAACTGGAATTGGCAACAGTAAGTGTAAATCATTTCATTCCACTTTTTCACTTAATTAATTACATAATATACAGTATAAAGTTCAATAGATATAGAGATTTAGCAACTTTATAATTCCCTTTATTGAAAAAAAAAGTAAAAATTTTTTATATAAGAATTTTTTTACTATTGCTCTAGTTCTTCATGATTTTCTGTAAACTGGAATTGGCAACAGTAAGTGTAAATCATTTCATTCCACTTTTTCACTTAATTAATTACATAATATACAGTATAAAGTTCAATAAGTGTTCGTCGTTCAGTTATAGAGCTTTGTATTATTATTATTATTATTATGTTATAGTACATCAATGTGGGCACGGAATATTTCCGGGTAAAAGTGCTATGTCGGACACTAGTCAAGACATAGCTACTTGTGATGTTTAATTGTGAGTTAACTGTCTGTGTCAATGTTGAGAAACTTTCTTACTATGTTGCATGTATTGAGTAGAGATGCTTTTTGTAGTGTTATGTATGTCTTTGGATGTAGATCTAGTGTTTTGAGGCTTTTGTGTAATGTATGAGGGATTACTCCTGTGGAGGAGAGAATGATGGGTACTATAACTATCTTTTGCATTCCCCAGAGACGCTTAATTTCTTGAGAGAGTTCTGTGTATTTGCTAATTTTTTGGGTGAATGCATCCTGGATGTTGTGTGTGTCAGGTATTGAGATGTCTATAATGTAGGTAACTTTGTTTTGCTTGTCTATGAGAGTGATGTCTGGTCTGTTGTGGTGTATGGTTTTGTCTGTTAGGATTGTTCTGTCGTAATACATCTTGTGTGTTGAGTTTTCTAGGATTGTGTCTGGTATGTAATTGTAGTATGGTGTGAGTGTGTTCATTAATTTGTGTTTGGTTGCAAGCTTTTGGTGTATTATGTTTGCTACTTGGTTGTGTCTGTGCAGGTAATCTGTTTGTGCAAGTAGCTTGCAACCAGATGTAATGTGTTGAATCGTTTCGGGTGCTATGTGGCATTTCCTACATGTGTCATTTGTTAATGTGCTGTCTTTCAGTATGTATTTTCTGTAGTTTTTTGTGTTTATTACCTGGTCTTGTATAGCTATTATAAACCCTTCTGTTTCAGTAAATAGATCCCCCCTGACTAACCAGCTGTTTGACGCTTTGGCGTCAATGAAGTGTTTCTGTAAGTCATGTGGATGTCTGCCATGGAGTTCCTTTTTACACCAGGATGTTTTCTTTTCATGTATGTGTGCAGTGTTGTCTATTTGGCATGGAGTGTTGTTCTGAAGATTTAGTGGTGTCATGTTTCTATCTGCCAAGACAATAGCTTTGTGTAGTTGTGATGTATGTTGTTTTTTATGGAAGAACTCTCTCAGATTATAGATCTGTCTGTCGTGTAAATGTGGGATGTCAATAAGGCCACGTCCTCCTTCCTTGCGTGGGAGAGTAGTTCGTTCTATGGCAGATTTCGGGTGATGGTACTGGTATTTTGTAAGTGTTGTTCGTGTTTTTCTTTGGAGTGATTCAAGTTCTGTCCGTGTCCACTGTATCACTCCAAAGGAGTAAGTTAGTATAGGTATGGCAAATGTGTTGATGGCTTTCACTGTGTTTTTTCCATTCAGATGTGTTTTGAGAATGTTATTTAATCTGATGGTGTATAGTTTTGATAATGTTTGTTTAGTTTTCTTCTGTTCTGTGAGTCTGGCTTGCTGGAATCCCAAATACTTGTACAATTCACCCTCTTCCATGGATTTAATAGTGTCTCCATGTTCAAGAGTGAAGCCTCCTTTCTTTAGGACTCCCTTTTCTATGTGGAGTGTTTTGCATTTGTCTAGGCCAAACTCCATGTGTATGTCTTTTGAAAATGTGTGTGTAATTTGTAACAGCTGTTGTAATTGTGTTTGTGTTGAGGCGTACAGTTTAATGTCGTCCATGTAAAAGAGATGTGAGTGTATGTAGTGTGTTGTTTGATTTTGTCTAATGTCGTAGCCACAGTTCGATGTGTTCAGTTTGTTGGAGAGTGGATTTAGGGCGAGGCAGAACCAAAGTGGGCTGAGGGAATCGCCCTGGAAAATACCACGTCTAATGTGTATGGGTTCTGTGGCTACGTGATTGTTATTTATGGTGATGTGCAGTGTTGTTCTCCAGTGTTGCATTATGTTTTGTAGGAATGTGATATATTTGGTATTGATTTTGTATATTTGTAGTATCTGTATGAGCCATGAATGTGGTATGCTGTCAAATGCCTTTTTGTAATCTATGTAAGCTGCATGTAAGTGTCTGCGTTGTCTGTGTACCTGTTTTAATATAGTTGTGTCGATGATCAGCTGCTCTTTGCACCCCATGTGACTTCTACGGCAGCCTTTCTGTTGTTCTGTGAGAATATTGTTTTCTTCGACGTGTGCGTATATTTTGTTGGTGATACATGAGGTTAAAATTTTGTATAGTGTTGGTAAACAAGTGATTGGTCTGTATTGTGATGGGTTTCCGGTGTTTGTGCTCTTGGGTTTCATGAAAGTTATGCCGTGTGTAAGAAAGGAAGGTGTGTCTTTTGGTTCGTGTATGAGATTTGTGAGATGTTTGGCCAGTAAGTCATGAAAACAGGTAAAATGTTTGTACCAGAAATTCTGGATGCCATCTACACCAGGAGCTTTCCAGTTGTGAGTGTATCTAATTGTGTTTGTGAGTTCTTCAGTAGTAATGGTGGTATAGGGCATTTCTGGCACGTCTAATGTGCGTGTCTCCTCTTCTGTGATCCAGCTGGCTCTCTGGTTGTGTGTAACTGGCACTGCCCACAGGGCAGACCAGAAGCTAGTGAGTGATTGTTGTGTAGGTATTTCAGAGTTTTGTGTTTGTTTAGGGTCTTTATTGTTTATGTTTCTGTAGAATGTCTTTTCATTGTTTGTGAATAGTGTGTTATCTAGTTTACGTGCTAAGCTGGTTTTGTATCGTTTGAGGCGTTGTGATTTTGCAGCAAGTTTCTGTTTTAGTGTGTCCATGTATTCTTTAATGTGTGTGTTGTGGTTTTCATGGCGTGTGTGTGTTTTAAGTTTTCTGAAAATCTTTCTAATAGATTTCATGAGTTTAGGGGATGTGTTGTTTTTTGTGTATTGGGTGAGCCTACCAAGTTCTGTTCTGATTTCATTTATTTGTTTTTCGAGTCGTTTTTGCCAGGCAGGTTTTAAGTGATGTTTTGTGTTTGTGTCTATCTTATTTGGTAGTGTTTTATGACCTAGGTGTGTAGTGACAGTGACAGCAGCAGCATAAATAAGTGTGTGTAATTCCATGAGTGTTGTTTCAGCATTAATAAGTTTAGGTAGAATGTGTGTGTTCATACAATGTAGTGTATTGTTCAACTGTTGTGAGTTGTGAAGTTTAGGAATGCGTGGACGTTGCATGGGATCTGTACCTATGAATTTGGTTAATGTTTCCTGGAGTGTGTCAGTGAGTTTATTTATTAGGTCAGTGTCAGTGTTGTTGATGGGCTGTGTATTGTCATTGATGTATGTTATTTCTGGTGTCTGTTCCACATCGTGTTCTATTTGTGTGTGTGAATCAGTTTCGTGTTGTGATATTTGTTGTGCTACCTGAGTTTTAATGCTTTGTAATGTACTGTGTGGTATGAGGTTTCTGTGAATGATGGTTCTTCTTTGATCTGCTATGCGTTGTTCTGTAACTGTGATGTTTGGGTATCTGCTTGTGAATTTGTCATAGAGTTCCCTTCTGTATCCTGTAATGTTAGTTTCTAATTTTGTAATTGTGTAGTATGTACGCATGATGAATTCATTCATGTCAATTGTCCATTTCATGCGTTGGCGTGGTTTTCCAGCCTTGGTGGTCTCTGGTTGAGTTTCCAGGGAAACACTTTGGCTGGTTGGGCTCTGATGTGGTGACCCGTTCCCTACTATGGGTATTTGTATTGCAGTAGCCTGACTTGGGTTGGTGCTGCTTTCGCCACCAGTGGCCAAGGGAGACTGTAGTAAACTTTCCGAATGTGAGCCTCTGCCTAACTCACAGATGCGGACCTTGTTAACCCGGGCGACGTCCGAGCCGGTGTGCTTTCGTTTTCTACTTTGTTTCATTACAAATTGGAAAAACACCACCAAGGTGGGGATACCTGCTAGCATTTAGTTGAGCATAGTGGAATAGCCTTCTAGCCCAGGGTGACCCTACTAGAAAAGGATTTCTGACTTGCATCGCCTATTCCGCCCACGTACACCCCTCCGCCACTTTGAGGCAGCTTAGCAGGATTCAGGAGGGGTTATTATTATTATTATTATTATTATTATTATTATCATCATTTATTATTATTATTATTATTATTATTATTATCATCATCATCTTTTAATCTAATTTTCATTTTTTTTTTTTTTATATTTTGTATATCCCCACATCTATCATTTTCTCATATCCATAGTTTTTACGGGAGTTCTGACGAAAATGATGAATCAAGATTACACTGTATATAACAGCAAAGTACAGTATTTACTATATAATAAAAAAAAAATCAAAAATTATACTTTTTTGACATGCACTGCTTAATGTTATCAATTGGTTATTGTTATCAAAATAGATTGGTCCCAAAGTGATTCTAATAAGTGGCTTCTACTGTATATTTAAATTAATAAAATCTGAAATTGGTTATGGTAATTAAAGCTTTAAACAAAACTGACAAGAAAACTATTATAAATATGTGCATCAACCCTAAAGCTAGATAAATATAAATAAATAAAAATATAAATAAAGTTGATATCAGCATATATAAGATTAAGTCCAAATAACAAAAATAAAAACTTCAGAGACATTTTCTTCAAAGATAAAAAGTTTATGTATATGCCAATATCTATTTCCATACAGTGGAAAGAATGCTGGATTCTATAGAGTTTATACACACAGCCATTTTTAGAATTTTTCACAATATGTAGGGCCTCTGTGACATATCCTAAAGATTCTTCAAATTATTGAGTTACTTTAGAAGTCTACCAATCTATAACTAGATTTGTCTCTAGATATGTACATAAGTATATAAATATATACATATTTATGCCAATGCATAGAAAAGGATATTGACATAAACTTTTTCCTTTAAAGAAAATATCAATCTGAAACTTCTACTTTTTATTGTTTAGACTTAAATGGTGATATCAACTTTTTTTATATTTTTTTAATTATCTATGTTTGTTTAACCTTAGGATTGATTCATATATTTAAACAAACTAATAAGAAAACTATATTATAACACTTCAACTACAATAACTAATTTTAGATTTTATTAATTTAAATGTAAATTTAAATATTTTTGATTAATACTTAATAAGATTGAATTTAAAAAGTTTTAAAAACTTGTAATAGTTTGTTCTATTATTAATATATAATTTTCTGATGATAACCATTTGCAAGGTCAAAAACATTTCAGTTTTATAGAATCATAAGTTTATTTTTCTTCTAATAGACTGTATATATATTTAATTGTTAAAGAATAGATAATTATTATGTGAATTCATATTTCAAGTTTCTTGTTTGCTATTTACTTAAACTTCAAATTTATGTAATTCAAAGAATTAGAGCAAGTTTTAAATTATGAATAGTTTTTCTGATATATGAACTTCTAAAACTATTCACTTGTATGATGTATATATAATCTGTATGCTGGAGGTAAAGGGCATTTAAGTCCTTTTTTTTCACTATTGGAATAATTCTATTAGTTTGATGTACTTTCATTACACTACACAGAGGTATAGGGTACTAAATCCTATTTCAATAAATAACAGAGATATTCAAAGGTAAACAGCACTATGTCCACAAACTTTTTTTTAATATATTTTAAATTTAAAAAGTAATAAACTTTAAAAACTACAGTATTATAATTTAAAAGTTAATATCCAAAGAATAAATGTACAAGAGTTTATTGAAAAATATTCATTAACAAGCAAACTGGAAATAAAGAAACACAAAAAAACCTTTAAACTGCTCTCCTATAAAATTTCATTTTTGTGACATGGTGCCCTTTACCTCCAGCATATACATATATAAGTATAAAAAGAAAAAAACTTGTTTTTTTCTTGGTAGCATCCTATCAAATTGTTTTGATATAAAATATCCAGATTGAAGCTTCTTAAAATATTTTTTTAAACATGATTTTAATTTTGCATTATTTATTCTTATATTCAAATTTTGTAATATTTGGAATTTTCTGTTACTTTAAAATTGATAATCAAAAGATTATTTCAGAAGGATTTTTGATGTATTTGTACTTTTTTAATTAACTTCGGTGTTATCTAATTTGTATATAGATATTATAACCATATTGAGTGAATGATTAATGGAAATTCCCAGCCATAACTTCTGGATGTATAATCTTTAAATTTGGCATGAAAGTGTAAGGCCCGCAGGCCCGAGGACGATGTTGACAGGCGTTGGCCTAAAGAGCGGTGAGACGCGCGTAAGGATGAGTAATGAGGTTTGGCAGATGGAACAGAGACAACGTTTAATTAAAAACAACTTCCTTTATTAGAGAGACTTCACATTATAATTACAACTCTCAACATTTGAGAGAGAGATACCTGTTAATTCTTGATTATGATGATAATCACAATTTATCGCCGGCTGATCGTAGTAGGTTCCACACAAGATGTAACACAAAGTCGTTAGTCCAAATTATCAGTCTTTAGTTCATACACAAACTGCGGCGAGGTATTCAATGATGAAAGGAAAATTTTGATGCACTAGTTGCTAACAGATGATCGGATTAAACGGGGCCTCCGGACCTGATATGATCTCTCGGTGTTATCCCTCAATAATCAGAAAATGGTTGATGATAGAAAATTGGTTGCGACGGAGATGAACGAGTTCGACAAGCAAGCAAGTAAAACAAGTAAGAGAAGTGAAGTCCCGATTGAGAGTGCACTAGCTCTTTTATACCGAGACCTTTTTTTTGACCCCTTTTTCCCGGGGATGTTTTCTCTTACTAACAGTTGGTTCAGGTATCAATTCTTAGATTTTAAATTGATATCTGACTATTTCGTCGAAATTCAATATT
>AYEL01089421.1:0-56884 GCA_000484575.1 Olivierus martensii | reverse complement strand
TATCCGTGTGTATTTCGAACGAGCGGCCGTAAAGATAAGGTCGAAAATATTTAACTGCCCATACAATCGCGAGACATTCTCTTTCAGTCGCGCTGTAATTGATCTCCGGCGCTCTAAGCTGTCGACTGGCGTAGGCCACGGGCAGCTCTCCGCGCTCGTCACGCTGCGATAAAACTGCTCCTATGGCGTATCCCGATGCATCCGTGCTGAGGATAAAAGATTTTTCAAAATCTGGTGACCGTAACAATGGTGCAGACGTCAAAATTTCCTTGAGTCTTTGGAAGGCTTCCTCACACAAATCGTCCCAATTAAATTTTACATCACTCTTTAAAAAGACGAGGAAACAAATTTTTATATAATTTAATGCTAATTTTAAACAAAAAAATATGTTTAGTATATAATACAAATAAATTTTAATAATAATTATTTAATATTTAAATATGTTATTAGATATATTTTTATTATAAGATGAACTATATACTGCGAACAATTTAAAATGCTTACGACTTGTTTTTGTGTCATAACTGAAAAAGTTGCATTGCATTACTCAACAAAATGAAGCAAACAAAATTAGTCAACGCTATATCAGATGATAATTTAATTATTATTTTTAACCAATAATAGACTGCTTTTAGAAAATTCATCGTGACTATAGACTTAATGGTTTACTGTCAACATTATCGAACTATTTCATTTAAGTTTTACGCCATTTTATATTTGAAAGGTACCAAGCTGTGCAACTATTCCAAAACTACTATGAACTTTCGTATTTATACTTATGATGGATTTGACTGGTAGTTGAATGAGGAATTTTCAGGTAGGTCGGACCGGGACTAGATCCACCCGAAAAATTCTGGAGTGTTGGACTCGAAATAGAATCCGCTGGTGCGCAGATACCTTATTAGGTGGCCAACTATCATCATCATATTCTATTTTATGCCACTTTTTCGTTTCTCGACAGAAATGAAAGATTTAAAAGATAAAGTTATCTTTTGCAGCTTTCTCATCATTTCTATCGATGAAATTTAAGATAAAATTATCTTAAATTTCATATCTTTTTTGTCGAGATTCAGGAATTTTAAAATCTATCTAAGATGCTATGAAATAAATACATATTATAAAGGAGGTGCACCTAAAGGTATCGGGTCTAATGCAGAGATAATTTTAGCTTTTAACCTTTATAATTTGTTTATTATATTTTTAAAAGTTTAAATAACATTCTTATATACATGTTCATTTATTCAAAGAGACAAATCGAAGAACTTCTTAATCTGGAAAATAACTATCAGTCCATACATAAGAGATTTTGCAGTTTATACTATTCGGTTTTTAAGACAGAGGACCAGGATTGAATCGGGATCCCGTATCTCAGAAAATTTAAATGAAGGATCTGATCCTTCAAATAGATTCTCATCCCGTTTTCTGCGATCCGATTCAGAATCAATTAGTGAGTGAAGCAATTCCAGGTATTGCTTGACTCACTAATTGATTCTGAATATCAGGTATTGCTTGACTCACTTATTAATGGAAACGATTGAAAAGTGATGCAAAAATTCCTATTTCTATCTATTTGTTTAATTAATATAATATAATGCATGCGAATTATTTTCATTTAGTTATAAACTATAGTGAGTACTTTGCCATCATTGATTCCTGCAAGTAACGAAAATCATTCAGAATGCGAATTGATTGGCATCCGTGACAAAACTTATTACTGCTAATTTTCTTCAAACATAAACGAATATTTTTAATTTAAAAATTATTTTACAGATTTTCCTGTAAAGAAATGAATGCAGCAATTAATTCTACAAATGAATTTGCTTGGAAACTGCTTCTGTATCAAAGGAGAGAAAATTCAGAAAACAATATATTTTTCTGCCCATTGAGTATCGTAACGTCTCTAACTATGCTTTACGCCGGAACAAAAGGAAATACTAAGAAACAAATGGAAAAGCTTCTTAATCTGAAAAATGATAACCAGTCGATACATAAGAGATTTGGAGATTTATTAAAATGCTTACGTTCTTCGACAGAATATTCCATTTTAAATATAGCCAATTTGTTAGCAATAGACACCAATTACAATATTCTCTCGAACTTTTCCAACTGTCTAGCATTAAATTATTCTGCCGAGGCTAAACAATTCAGTTTTCAATCCGAAGCTGAGAAAGCTCGAAAAGAAATTAATCAATTTGTGAAGACAGCCACAGGAGGAAAAATTAAAGATGCATTATCCGCAAATTCCATCAAATCCGACACGAAACTGATGTTAGTCAATGCTATATATTTTAAAGGAAACTGGAGTTTGCCATTCGATAAGAAGCATACAACAAAAGAACCTTTCTACACAATCAACAACGAGATGATAATGGTAGACATGATGTTTAGAAAAGACGATTACAGATATTTTAAAATGAAAAGTTTAAAAGTTACCTTTATTGAAATTCCTTATGATGGAGATAAATTTAGCATGGTTATTATTCTTCCGGATGAAAGAAACGGACTTTCTGTTATTGAAAATAACATTTCTATCAATGATATTAAGAAAGGAATGAGGAACATGAGGAAGATAAAAGATGTTTATTTATCTCTGCCCAAATTCAAACTGGTGGAAAATTTTTCGTTGAAGGACTGCTTGGTTGAATTAGGAATGGTGGATGCATTTGATAGGAATGCAGATCTATCGAATATAAGTAAAAAAAAAGATTTAAATGTATCACATGTTTCGCATAATGCTTTTATAGAGGTGAATGAAAAAGGAACTGAAGCTGTTGCAACTACTATTTCTGGTTTTATACGAACGAGTGATAATCCATTAACCACTTTTATTGTGGATCATCCATTCATGTTTATAATATGGGATGTTACAACTGGATTGATGCTATTTATTGGAAGTGTGTATTATTTATAATCAGGTCTAGTTATTTTATCTTATAATATTTTCAAATTTAAAAATATTATGATAATCAAGATTCCTTTCATCAAACATTCAAGAAGATATTCCATAAAAATCAAAGAAATTTATTTACTGTTCTAATAAGGGCAGTAACTGATATATTCGAGGCAACCGGAGTTCATTTTAATTATTCAAATTGTTCAAAAATTTGAAAACATGATATGAAATTTTGCTAAATGTTTTGTAATTTAATATTGATGGTTGAAAAGTTTTGCTTTAAAATAAAAGCTTACTTAAAATATTGAAAGAGCTCTAATTATCTTTTTAGTTCTGTTTTTAAAAGTAGATTAATATTTTTGTCAATTTTTTCCTATGATCAAATATAAAGTAATGATTATCCATGAATCGATTATATGATCCTTTCCATTATTGATTTTATATCCGTGAAATTTTAAATGATAAAATTGGATTATTATTAAGGATTAGAGATTTGATAATGTTCAACTCACACTATGCCGGCTGTCGGGTGGCCGAGTGGTAACGTGTTGACATGCCATGCTGGAGGACCCGCGTTCGCGCCCTGGGTCCGGCATCTTCTGAAAGTTTTTTCGGGATTCCGGGCCGGGCCCGACCCGACTATCTCCATTCTTTTGCATCCTGCACCCATCCACGAATGTGGGTGCAACCCAAGGTTGGAACTAGCCCTGCCCCTTAGTAATCTTACTGATTGGAAAGGTACATAAAAATGCAAAAAATGTCATTATGCATTTATATTTTCTTTCATTCTATGCTTTTTTTCAAATGCTCAAATGCTTTACCCCTAAATTTATTTTGATATTTTTAATTTTTCTAATATAAAAACTAGAAGCTCCAGAAAGAACTAAAATCGTCTACTTTCCGAACTTGTCCTTTATTTTCGAATGAATAAAGCTGATAAATTAAAATATATATCATCAAAACTATCTTCAATGGCATAATCTGTATTTTGAATATCATAAAAATCTGTTAATAGTTCTGCAGTCATATTCTCAATACTGTATTAATGTATTATTATTTACTAGCTACTCTAGAGCAAGCTACGAATATGACAAGTTACATCTCTCAGAAGGAACCCTGTAGTACCTACTCGGTGGAGCATAGCTTGTATTCTTTAGGGCAATATCTTAAGATCTTTACACTACAGCTGTCGTTTAAGTTTATAGGATCGCTAGATCCAAGAGGATGGTATTTAATTTTTATTAAAATTTTATTTTATATTATTGATAACAGATTGCGTTAAGTGTTACCCTAAATCTGCTTAATACTTACGACCATATATTTTCAAAAATACAAAAATAATTTTAATAAAAATTAGATATCATCCTGAAGGTCAAACGATCTTAGCGATTAAACGATACGACATTGAACTGACTTTTAATGGTACAATATTATTACTAAATTTCATGAAAATCAAGTAATTATTTCAAAAGTTATTAGTAGGAACAAACATACATGATAGTGATCTTATAAGCCTCATTTTCTTTCCAAAAGTAGACTAAAAATTGAATATATAAAATAAATACATTTCTGCTGCCTCTTATTTATATTTAACTGTGGACGTATTGCTATATACAGTAATATTCTATTCTATTATTATTGTGATGCTCGAAAATACTTTTCGATTTATTTTTATTCTATACAAATTTCTAATTAAGAAATTTATTTACACAGATCTGCAAATTATGGATCCAGTTTCGTCAAATTATTTTGGTTGGCAACTTTTCATGATGGAAAGGGAAAAAAATTCCGAAGGTAATGTGCTTTTCTCGCCTTTAGCTATTACAACATCTTTATCTACCCTTTTTGCCAGAATGAAAGGAAATACTAAAAAACAAACCGAAGAGATTCTTATTGTAAAATGTGACGAATTAACTAACGAAGAACTACGAAATTTATTAAAATTTCTATGTTCTTCGACAGAAAATGCTGTTTTAAACATCATCGATTTGATAAATGTTACGGGTGTTAAGTATGATATATCTTCGAAATTTCCAGATTACTTAACATTAAATTGCTCTGAGGAGACTACAGAGTCAAATTTTCAATTAAAAACTGAAAAAATTCAAGAAGAAAATAACTTGCAACTGAAAACAGCCACACGAAGAAAAATAAATGAACTAATATCCGAAAATTTCGTCGAAAAGGATATAAAGCTAATATTTATGAATGCAATATATTTTGTAGGAAATTGGAATGAACCATTCAGCAGTGTTATTACTTTATATAAACCTTTCTATACAATCAATAACGAGGAGATAATGGTCGATATGATGCTAAAAAGGGACGAATATAAATATTTCTACATGAAAAATTTAAAAGTTTCCTTTCTTGAAATTCCATATGCTGGAAATTCATTTAGTATGGTGATTATTCTTCCAGAAGAAAGAAACGGATTACGCAGCATTGAAACTAGTATATCACTCGACGACATTAATAAAGGAATAGAAAACATGAAGGCAAATAGTATTTCTCTATATTTTCCTAAATTTAAATTGGACGAAAGTCTATCATTGAAGGATCATCTGATTCAATTTGGAATAGAAGATCCGTTAGTTGCTTACTTAAATCTGTTAGGTATCAGAGAGGAAAGTAATATAAAACTATTTGATGTTGTACATAAAACATTTTTTAAAGTTAACGAAGGTGGAACTGAAGTTTCTACACCTACTTCTGTTCTTCGTGCTGTACCAACGTGGTTAAGACCATCGTTCGACTTTGTTGTAGATCATTCTTTCATGTTTATAATAAGAGATATTCAAAAAGGATTCATGCTATTTATTGGAAGTGTATACAAATTATAAAATTATTTAGTATTATAAATATCAGTATTTTGCAAACATATATATCCCACACTGATTACTAATCTTTATAAATACTAAATATATTTACATAAATGTACAAAGTTTACAAACAAATTTTTTTTACAGCTCTATCAAATTAAATGTAATATTGTAAATGCATAAATTAAGCATGCTTTCAGATTGTTTTCATAATTGAAATGATGAAAATAATCTGAAAACATTTGTTCAACTATTTCAATTAGCCTACTTTCCGAAGGAAAAGGGGCCTTAAGAGATCACCTATTGTTTATTTGTATCCCTCAATAATAACTTATAACTAATTAATAGATTTCAATGAAATTTGATGATGTTCTACCATTAAATGTCAGCTCAATACTGCATCAAATAACCAATTAAAAATGGCAGATGTTCAAAGTTCAGGTTTTTTTTATCATAACTTTGATGCGAAAAATTTTGTGCCAGACGTTTAAAGCGGGAAAGTCGTACGATACGGGAACGCACCAGCGGGGTTTCACTGTACTAAATATATTTACATAAATGTACAAAGTTTACAAACAAAATTTTTTTACAGCTCTATCAAATTAAATGTAATATTGTAAATGCATAAATTAAGCATGCTTTCAGATTGTTTTCATAATTGAAATGATGAAAATAATCTGAAAACATTTGTTCAACTATTTCAATTAGCCTACTTTCCGAAGGAAAAGGGGCCTTAAGAGATCACCTACTGTTTATTTGTATCCCTCAATAATAACTTATAATTAATTAGTAGATTTCAATGAAATTTGATGATGTTCTACCATTAAATGTCAGCTCAATACTGCATCAAATAATCATTTAAAAATGGCAGATGTTCAAAGTTCAGGTTTTTTTATCATAACTTTGATGCGAAAAATTTTGTGCCCCTTTCCACTCAAAAAGAGTACTAAGGGTGCAAAATGCCGAAAAATATTACATAAAATACCAAAGTAATAATAAAATATCTAACAGAACCTTATATGGATTAGTAAAAGCTTCTTACAACTATGTTAGTAACTACACTATATTAATAAGTAATGAAAGCTATGTTAATATTTGTTAGAAAGTTCAGGTTAGTTAGATTAAGCCGCCATATCCTTATGGAATATTCTGTATCTAGCGGCGGCCACTTATAGAATCCATCACAGGCTGGCCAACACCCATGATGGGGTCAACCGGATGGTTGAAGAATGGGGTTCAACGGGCCGGGCCCGGACGCCTCCTGAAAAACTGGAGGTGTGAGACCCGGATTTGAATCCGGATCCTCCAGGATGGTAAGTCAAAGCTTTACCACGCGGCCCTCCGGCCTACTTCAAAGTTCAGAAGTTTATCCTAATAACTATTTGATTAATTTTTATTAAATTTAACGGATAACTAGGTAATTAAAGTCGAATTTTAACATTAATTAGCCCTATAAAATAATCAATGGAAATGGCGAGCATCCCATTTTCCAAGATAAAGATGAGAGAATAATGAATGACTGATGAGATTACGTTGCAGATTTATAAAAGATTTTTAATTTTTTATCATTGACAAGAGATGGCACTAACCATTTGTAAGCATTTTATTTATTTATTTATTTATTTAACTAAATCAATATATATAATCAAATATTGCAAAAAGCAAACACTGATTATTTTTTTATTTATTAGAATACAAATTATTTATATAAAAAAAAAAATAAATTAAATTAATAAAAAAAAAAGAGATTGTTGTAATACTACCTGTCGCCGCCAGATGGCATATCGGTACATAGATACCTTCTACTCCATATCTTGTCGTGACAAGCGCCGAACATTATTGTTTTAGTCAAGGAGGACTTAGGCTTCAGTAGAGATTTGTGTGGTATCGTGATTTTCAGACTTGTGTACGGAATCCTATAAAATCATTACACAAGGTAAGATATATTGTATTTCTAAGAATATTAATATAAGCTGGAGATGATGTATAAACTTTCTAAAAGCATATTTATGACATAGATAATATAATAGGTTTAGAGCACGTGGTCAAACTCTGAGCATGGTTGGCGGGTAATATGGAATAGTATTCCATATTATTGGATGAGGACGACGATGATACTGGAAAGGAAGAAGAAGAGGTAATTGCAAATGATATTGAGTGCATGTATTGTGATGAAACGTTTGCACGTGACAAAGGAGGCAGATAAACACCACATTTCACAGGAAAAGGATTAGAAATCAAATCATTAAACTTTACAAAAGCATTACAGCAAAGGGCAGCGTAATGCCGAATATACTATTAATTATTTTTCATTTATTTAGCATTTGGAATTTATTGCTTTTTTTGTCAACTTTTGTCCAACAACACACACAACGAATGTTAAGCAGTATAGATTTGTCAATGACGTCACCATCGTAGGGATGTGACATCATTCACTGTTACTTCACCACAACGTCACTAATTCCGGCTTTTTATGTCATCCATTATTGCGTTACGTTATTGTGATAACTATTGACGTTAGATAAGTTATATTTTACACTGCTAACACTTGTCGCCCTCTCTTGGCACAAATATAAAATAAAATTTTGATAAAAATTAAATGCAATTCTGTAAGATTAGATTATGCGACGTCGAAGTGACCACTAATAATAGAACATTCTATTGCCAGATTTAATGGAAATATGCTATGTAGTTCAGAAGTTATTAGTGAAAGACCTACAAGTAGACATATATGAATCCTATCTTATAAATCTCCCTTTCCTTCGGAAAGTAGGCTGCTAATGAGTACAAAAAGATTGATTAACAGAAATAAATTATATTTAATATTTCTAAATTTGTTTTTTCTATTAAAAGTTTTATTTCTTGATATTGATGAATATTTTCTGCAATTAGAAGCATCTACATATCATTAAACTTTTGTAAACCGCTGTATCATAACAACATCAGAATTACAAAGCAGTAAGAGTAATATGATTTTATGAAAAAAAAAACCTCTTATTAAAAATATGAGCAATCATTGATTAATAATATTATTTTATAATATTTTATATGTACATATATTTTAATTTGTAGATGGTTATATTAGATAATAATTTTTCTGTGTTAGATGCGCCAATCCATGTGGATTATTTATAAAATGGCTACAGTAATATTATGAAATATTAAAATTGTATAAACTTTGAGAATATTATATCATCATCAATATACAAAAAAGTGTTTACATGATCTGAAATATAGTAGGCCTCGATTAGTGCGAGTTCGAATAATGCGATTTCGATTAGTGCGACTTATAAAATTGATACCTTTTTCAGTTAGTGCGAGCATATATTCGATTAATGCGAGTTGTAAGCATAGACCAGGTTACTAACAAAGGTCCGTCCCCTTTTATGATGTCAATTAACAAATTAATGTTAATTTTTGGTTAGTAAAACCGGACAAGGAGCAGTCCAAGAATAGTCACTTGGCTTTGAAGGGGTGAAACACCAGAAAGATGGGATTTTTTGCTGTTGGCTATTTAACAATACTATTATTCAGCTTTGTTTACCGTATACATACAGTATAGAACAGAATTTTAATGTTTAAAAAGTAGCCTATAAAAATGGATAAAAGAAAGAACAGTCCAGAAAGATGGGATTTTTTGCTGTTGGCTATTTAACAATACTATTATTCAGCTTTGTTACCGTATATATACAGTATAGAGCAGAATTTTCATGTTTAAAAAGTAGCCTATAGAAATGGATAAAAGGAAGAACAGTTCTAATGATAAAACAGGAAACGAAAAAAGAAGAGGTTAGTGATTACGCTACAGCAAAAAATGGATGTGATTGAGCGACAGAAAAGCAGTCATGATAATTCTAAGATAGGACGAGATCTCAAAATGCCTGAATATACCATACGGAATTTCATAAAACATGCAAACGAAATACAGAAGAAAAAAAATTGCATCGACTTATTATGGTTTGCAAATAAGAAGAGGTTAGTGATTACGCTACAGCAAAAAATGGATGTGATTGAGCGACAGAAAAGCAGTCATGATAATTCTAAGATAGGACGAGATCTCAAAATGCCTGAATATACCATACGGAATTTCATAAAACATGCAAAAGAAATACAGAAGAAAAGTAAAATTGCATCGACTTATTATGGTTTGCAAACAACTACAAGAAATAGAAGTTTTATAATGATAGAAATGGAGAGTCTTTTAGCTGTATGGATTGAGGACTGAAACCAAAAGTGCATACCGATTAGTAAAACGAATATTTAAGCAAAAGCTGGTATGTTATTTGAATAACGATGTAAAATATGAAAATAAATATTTCTTAAACAGTTAGTGGTAAGTTAGTATCGCCGCTCTTCCGATCTTTTCTTAAACAGTTAGTATTATGGTTATTCATTGTGAAGGTGGCATGGCCGGAATCTCACAAAGCAAGAACCAATTACCATATTTTACATATGGTTAATAGAGTAAGTTGGGGTAATACGGAATAGTTGGGCAATATGGAATAGAGAGATTGTTGTAATACTACCTGTCGCCGCCAGATGGCATATCGGTACATAGATACCTTCTACTCCATATCTTGTCGTGACAAGCGCAGAACATTCTTGTATTAGTCAAGGAGGACAGGCTTCAGTAGAGATTTGTGTGGTATCGTGATTTTCAGACTTGTGTACGGAATCCTATAAAATCATTACACAAGGTAAGATATATTGTATTTCTAAGAATATTAATATAAGCTGGAGATGATGTATAAACTTTCTAAAAGCATATTTATGACATAGATCTACCTGTCGCCGCCAGATGGCATATCGGTACATAGATACCTTCTACTCCATATCTTGTAGTGACAAGCGCAGAACATTCGTGTATTAGTCAAGGAGGACTTAGGCTTCAGTAGAGATTTGTGTGGTATCGTGATTTTCAGACTTGTGTACGGAATCCTATAAAATCATTACACAAGGTAAGATATATTATATTTCTAAGAATATTAATATAAGCTGGAGATATTGTATAAACTTTCTAAAAGCATATTTATAACATAGGTAATATAATAGGTTTAGAGCACGTGGTCAAACTCTGAGCATGGTTGGCGGGTAATATGGAATAGTATTCCATATTATTGGATGAGGACGACGATGATACTGATTTTCATTTACCGAATTACCGGTAAATGAAAAAGTCGGTAAATTTACAATCCCTAGTTTGCACGTGACAAAGGAGGCGAAATATGGATTCAGTGTCAGATTTGCAATCTGTGGGCTTAAGAAGAGTGCTCTGCAGCTGAGGGGAATACCTTCGTGTGCGATTACTGCGAAAACAAAGAACTGTGAATTCCTGGCTTGTCCAATAAAGCTGTTTTTGGAAACTATGCTTCGTTATTCTTGTTAGTAAATAAATTGTTGGATAATATGTAATAGTATTCCATATTACCAACATATGGTGGGTAATATGGAATACCAAATCATAAACTTTACCTCGTAAATTATTAAATAACACAATGATTTCTTCCAAATTAGTTATATGTGTGTGTAACAAACTGTATTAGAGAATACTAATCTCAAGTTTCATTCAATAATATTTTACAGTTTTTAGTTATAAGGTGAAATTAAGATTGTATTCCATATTACCTCAACTTACTATACTTCGAATAGTGCGAGAAATTCGCGGGACACATTATTCGCACTAATCGAGGCTTACCTGTACCTGTTTATGTATATACCGTATACATAAGCAATTCTATTATATTTAATTTATGAATACGTCTATTATAAAGTGACAAAAACTTTATTCTGAAGTAGAATGATAGAATGAAAATTCTAAACTCTTTACATAACGTTGTGCAAATTTAAATGCTAGAATTCTAGATATGTCAGGGTTTTAACATTTGAAACTGAATAGTGCAAAAGAGCGAAAAGACATATGGCGATGCTTACATCATGAGCGAACTATCAGATTCTGTCACGAGATATCACGTGTCACGATATTATTATGAAATTTTATATAGAATGAACAAGGCACTAATTTTTGGAATTTTGAGATTTACAGAACTAACGTAGCACTAATGATGGACAATAAAAAATTTCGAAATGAATGCTAACCAGTTAGCATTCATTGAGTGCAAAAATCAGAAATTTACAAAAATCCTTTCTAAAACGGCTTAAAAGAATCTTTTATAAAATGAGTAATTATTGAATAACATTCTACTAAAAAATTTTCTTTATATAGAAATATTCACTATTGAAAGAAATTAGAATCATCTTTAAACACAATGCTTTAAATAAGTTATCTAATATATCGTAAAATATTAAACGAAATTCGACACTAACGTCGGAATTCTGAGAAGGCATAGCACTAATATGCTACTAACGATTGATTTTAAATTTTTTAAAATCTTAAGAGAATGTCCTCCTAATTTGATATAGGTATAATACTCAAACTTAATTATTTTTCTTAAAATGACATAATATTGAAGATAAACCTTTACAAAAACGGCTTTATCTAATCAATTATATAAATCAGAAAAATTAGAATTATTTTACATATATAATTGCCTATAATACTACATTTCAACATAAGTTTTAATAAAATCCTTTATCAAACATAAAGGATATAGAAAATAAACTTTTTTGAAAAATATATAATTATTCTTTTCAAACAGAAATATGTCCAAATATGTTATAATTATAAAAATTAGACAGATAATTATTGCATTAGATAATATTTAAGTGACATTAAATATTTTTAATATCACTTTCCGATCATTACCTGAGTAAATCCAAGCTCAACCATGGGATGAGCCTAGAATCCTCAGTCTGCATGTCCCATTTAACGAAACTGAAGGACCAAGATAGATGAGTAGAGACAAATCGACATCAATTAATTTACTTCAATTTACTAATCGTATAATAAATAATTATGAAAGATATAATTTAGTTTATAGTCTACATGCTATCTAGACATATAAGCTATCTTGATTTTATAAAACTAAATATTCTATGTAATGAACTATACAAATAGGATATATAAATTATTAATAAATACGAAATATTAAATGTGCTAGAATTTCATATGTTGAATCGGTACTGAATTCCGGCTTCTATTCCATTTTTTCCAGAAACTGGTCTTGGCCTGCTCTTTCATCTTCAAAGTCGACTCCATTACGGTCCAGGCTAGTGTGGGCAAACTTTTCTGACCGGGGCCACACGGACTTCTGTAAGATCTTTAGCGGGCTGCATGTGAAAAAATGTTTTTACTTTCTGATCGATGAGGTATTCATAGTAGAGGAAAATACTGCGATCATGCCGAAAACCAACGTTCCGTTTTCAATGAATTTTCGAGGCAATGATAGTAATAGTGATAGGAAGCGTGAATTTTCAATTTTCACGCTCCCTATCACTACCATTGCCTCAAAATCTGTTGCCCCATATGTTGTATATTCAAAAATATCGTAAAGTCGAGTGGGGCACACTCCAGATTTTTTAAGGGGGCGTTTTAGGGTACAAAATCTAAATTTAATTAAATAATTATATTGTTTGTTTATGTAATTTAACATTTTTGTGGTAAAATTTTTAAAAATCTTACACTTGTGCATGGACTTCGGGCCAGAGAAATCGTCATGGCGGCCGGATGTGGCCCGCGGCCCATAGTTTGCCCATCACTAGTCCAGGCAATGTGCGTTTGGATTAAGAAATGACTTTCTCCTTTATTCAACTCTAATTAGAATTATCAGTAAAACAAGAGAAAAAAAGATATTAAAATTTTCGAATTTTATAATTAATGAATATCATTAAAGAAATTTAAACATAGAGATTGTGCTTAATTAATTTATAATAAAATATTATATTCTAGATAAAATTTGATAAAAACTAAAATATTAATTACCCAAATCATTTTCCTTTGCCATTATTAAGCATGCCAAGCTTGTACAGTTTTTCTGTCTTCTCTAGTTCTGTTTTCACCTTCATCTATTGTTATAGTACTACAAACTAAATTTTGGTCGATCGAACAATCGTCTTTTCGTTTCACCTATAATTACAAAATTATTGAATTTAAATCTGTTAAAATTATTTAATTATTTTCCTAATAAGTATGCTCTTTTCATACAGAAAATCGAATTTCTTAACTGATTTCTTTTGAATTATATTGAGGAAATTATATATACTCTATTGCTGATGTATTGTCAAAAATTAAAGGGATATTAACAGAAATTGAAACAGAAAACAAACAATATTATTTAAATTAATTTTAATTATGCATTTTGAAATGCTTTATATCTGCTACTTTATAATTCAGTTAATGTTACCATGCTGATGGCTTGCAAAACTTAGGTCTCTCTACTTAATAATCGGATAATAATTGGAAAGTACGTCAAAAAAGTATTTTCAATTCATATATGACAGAACGGATCGCTGGTTCATCTCTGCCATATCTTCGCTGTCCTTTCTATGCCAGGACGAATCAATAATAGACAGCTTCAGCAAGTCGACGCGAACGTGAACGCGATGAAGAATAGAGTTCACGTTTAATGCGTGCATTGTAGAAGAAATCTGCTTCAGCAAATCGTTACTTCCCTTACCTCCCTAGATAGCGTCATATGTGTATGACATCATATTCGTTTAATACACTTGTGCAGAACACGAACATCCGGGTTCGTGGTAAGTTGATTTGCTTTCTCTGTTTTATCAAAATCACTTCGATAGTAATTAGAAAAAATATTTAGATTAAATAAAAATGAAATAAAGCTTTTCCATTCAGTGTGAAGTATCGAGAAATCATGCCTAAAAATATGGTATAAAAGTAGGTCTTCGAGTTATAATTTTTAGTTTTTAACACAAAATTTAATTATCATATCATAGATACAAGTCTAAGGAGCGTGCATACTAAAAGATATGGCATTATATTTAATCGTTTAGTCACTATAAACGTAAGTAGAGTAACTGGGGGTATAATGAAATAGGAATGTTATATGAATAGCATGGTTTCTCATAAAAGAAGCGATGTTATGAAACTGTAATAATGCAGAATTTTAGCGTTAAATAGTGAAATACGTCGGCCTCAGTTTCAGTTTCCTCGGTGAGAAGCATGACAGGTTTAAAATAGAGAGCATGTTTTCTTCAAATGCAAACATTTTTGCGCCATTTGAAATCATTGGATCTGCAAAGATTACAGGTAAGATGATAATTGTTTTTTGAGTTTCTTTATTGTGTTTAGGAAGCAGCTTTCATAATATTTCTTCATATTTTGAGAGCCTTGGTATCTATTGGAGTAGATTTCGTTCAAATATTGTCATATGGATGATGACAATATGGAATACTATTCTATATTGTCACCTTCAGTCCTACTGATATAATCTAATAACGTTTGATCCATTAAAATTTAAATAGAAACAAGATCAGACTACTTTCTAAATTAGACTAGTCTAAAAATTATTCTAAATCTTTTTTATTTTTTTCTAGTAGGCTGTCACTATACCTAAGCGAAAAACTTCATCACCCAAAAGAAAATGTTACAAATATTGAATAAAACAATATTCTAAGTACATATTTATCTAATACTCTTGGAAACTACCTGGAAGAAAATACAGTTTTTCTAATTATTTGAGAAATGGAATACTATTCCATTTAACTCACACTTTTTGGGCAATATGAAATTTTGCACCTTTAAATAATTTTTTAAATTACACGATAGATATATAAAATATGGCAACCATGTTTAAATACGTTATATGGGAATGTCCATAGAATGTAATAACAAATGAGAAACCATATAAACTCTTTTAGAACTTTTTATAAATTATAAAAACAAAATGGTATTCCATAATACTCACAGTTACTCTAATCACAAATGTGAACCTTTCTGCATAAGCGTCGAATTTTCCATTTTCGATGTGTAGAACCCGAACAAATGACGTCAATACAGAACCTTTCCTTAACTCACGTTTAAACGTGAGGAATTCTCTAGCGACGATTCGAAATGACACCATGATTTCGTCATTTCAGCGCTCTACGTCATTTTCGTGCTACACGTTTATGTTGCTGAAGCTGTCTAATATATTCTATTGGTCATTTCTACGCCAAGACGATTCTACACCAACCGTTTCAACGTAGCTACTTTTCCGCCAGGAATAATAATACAGAATAATTCACCTCGTGATGATCTTTTTATTTAATCTTTGTAATAAAATAATTGTAAATAAAATTTAGAATATTTTAAAATTATACTAAAAGTTTTCAATTTTATTTACAATTGTTTTATTATAAAAATTAAATAAAAATAGCAGGAAACAAACGAAAATTTATTTTTAAATTATATAATAAAAGACATATACGATAAATATTCTAATTAATGTGAAAATAGAAATCATCACATTAATGTATTCAAATCCATTTTATTTATTAATATACTAAACATTCGAAGTTTTTCGAGTTTTGATTATCTGCGGCTATGCTTCCTTCGCTGTACAGTACATTACCATTGATAATCGGGACTCTTCTGTGTATTACTAAGGGTTTAATTTTTAGTCGTATAATATATATTTTAATATGGTCAGTCTTTTCAAATTATAATGTAATAACACTTTAAATATTAGGATACTCTCACTCTCTATAGCAGGGGTGGGCAAACTTTTTTGTAAAATTACTAAGGGTTTAATTTTTAGTCGTATAATATATATTTTAATATGGTCAGTCTTTTCATATTATAATGTAATAACACTTTAAATATTAGGGCTTATACTCTCACTCTCTATAGCAGGGGTGGGCAAACTTTTTTGTAAGGGGTCGTATAGAAAAATTTATGGTGGGCCACGAAATAGTATTTATTTAAAAAAGAGAGATGACAAAAACAATTGATAATAAAAGTATTTATTTAAAAAAGAGAAGATACAGGTATAAGTATACATAGCGTTGGTATTAGATATAATAAAATAATGTGGCCCGCAGGCCAGATGTTGCCCACCCCTACTCTACAGTGTGAATGAATTAGAGATCCAGTGACGGGATAATCGGGATGCAGAATGTACAGCAGACACAGATTCACGAGTCAAGAGGGCTTATAAAGAGCTAACAGTCTGGATATAAGAAATTATGTTAAAAGAAAATATTAAATAAATTAAAGAAAAATGTTTTTTTAATAAGAAAAACATAAATATTATAAATGTTTAGAAATAGAATAGTAAGTTCTGTAGAACTGTTAACAAATTGTATAATTTCCTAATAAAAATTAAAGGCTTACAGCAAAAAGCATTAAGTTTACAACGTATTCACGGCAATAACTAAATGTAAATGGGTGAGGGCCCAATAACTTCGCTTGCACACAGGCCCACTCAGTTCTTGGTATATCGCCGTAGAGATCCATTACATTATTTACGAGATCTACCGCGCAATTATCAGATCTCAATAAATATCTTGTACAATATTTTATATACGTATTAAAATTAATGTCATTTTTATTTTATATATAGTAAATATCCCGGAGTTACATAATAGATGGGACCGGGAAACATAACGCAAATCGAAAATTACGTAAGTCGGAATAGATTTCCAAATCTAATTTCCAGTTATGCATTAAGTTCTTTACTGGCTCTTTATTACCAGGAAAACAACAAATTATAAAAGTTTATAATATGTAGTTGTAAATAAAGACTCTTATATCAACAAATCAGGAAATGAAATATGTACAGTACATACATATACCGTATATACTATGTAATTGTGAAACAAACAAGTAGGCGAGGGGCAGGATGAGAAGTTACGTATCTCCGAATTTATGTAAATCGGTGAATTAGTGTATATGAATTTAATTACTTTTTTCAATATGTATAAAATTACTAGAAACAATAAATATTAAGATTTTATTTAAACAGTTGTTTTTTTTTTTATTTTTTTATCACCAGCAAATGTTCTCATTTTCTGGTGTAGAATCGACGGCGTAGAAATGTACTTGTATTTCAATATTTTCATTCGATTTCTTTATGTAGGCAGATTATTTTTATATTCGTTATTATTCATAAATGTCAAAAGATTAATTCGAGAGTTGGTAGCCATAAATATTGAGAACAAATGATATCATCAAAGAAATTTTACATTATCATTATTTAAGTTATAAGAGCTATTCTGTTTTATGAAATAGTCCATTTTGTTTTTCAAATTAACTCGGAATTGATCGTTTTAGAATCTGTAAAGGACCATAAATGCAATGACGTATGTAAAATTTTACTATTCTCTTTCTCTGAAATTTCTGAAAAATTAATAAGACTATTAATTTTTTTTTTATTTTTAGAAGTACTACAGCATTTTTACATTAATTTTAGTAATTTTTAAATTTTTTTTAAAATTAATTCAAAATAAAATATATTATTTACAACAAAAAATATTTACATTAATTTTAGTAATTTTTAAATTTTTTTTAAAATTAATTCAAAATAAAATATATCATTTACAACAAAAAATATAGGCCTTTAATGTCATTTTTATTTTATATATAGTAAATATCCCGGAGTTACATAATAGATGGGACTGGGAAACATAACTCAAATCGAAAATTACGTAAGTCGGAATATCTATAGATTTCCAAATCTAATTTCCAGTTATCATTAAGTTCTTTACTGGCTCTTTATTACCAGGAAAACAACAAATTATAAAAGTTTATAATATGTAGTTGTAAATAAAGACTCTTATATCAACAAATCAGGAAATGAAATATGTACAGTACATACATATACCGTATATACTATGTAATTGTGAAACAAACAAGTAGGCGAGGGGCAGGATGCGCTAAATCACTATATCAGCAATTTTAAATTATATATTTCGTCATAAAAAAACATTAAAAATCACCAGATCTGGCAACAGCTATGCCACGCCATTCGAAAAGGTGAGATGTGCGGTCAAACCCAAACTTTTGATTTATAAAGTGCATATTCTCTTTTTCTCTTTACCTCTCTGACAATAGCCATAAAATCGTTGATTTTATTAAAACAAAACCTCACATGAAAGTTATCATCATTATAAACAATAAATCTGTATCTTTCTCGGAAATATCCGTTCTGTATTAAAATAAATGTAATCCAAATAATCTAAATTGAGATCATTTTCAACTTCGGATTCGGAACTACTGTAGTCCGCCATACTGTTTTGCTAGATAATCTGTAGAATAAATTCTTAACCCGCCCAAATTCGGCCGGTTAAGTTAGTCGGTAGTTTATCCTAGAGATTTGACATCGTGCAACGCAACAAGCTAAATCTGCAGATTAAAGCCTGTTTTAATCTGCAGAATAAGACTCGTGCAACCGGCCCTAAATTAATTTACAATATACATCAGGGGTGGGCAATTATTTTCTGCCGCGGGCCGGATAACAAATCTTCAGGATGAAGCGGGGCCGTATAAAAATTGAAAAGTACCTAAGGGCGAATTTAATCTTACGGCGCCGTAATTATGCAATAAAATTATTGATGATAACATTAGATATTCTATTAATAACTTAATAAAAACTACTTTGATATAAAATCAGGTTCAGTCAAGATTGATTCTTGCACTTAGGTTCTTGCGAATCCTTCTTCCCAACATTTTCATACTTGGTTTATGTGTGTTTTTCTGTTTACAGATATCTTATTTAATATGTGTTACATTACTTACAAATAATTACAGTACATGCAGAGTTTATGTAGACACAGTATTATAATTACAGTAATCTTTATTTAATTTTTAAAACATTAACTATGTAGTAAATAAAATCTTAATTTTGATTGATAGTTTTCTGATGTTGCAAGATGTTTGATGTGGCAGCTGACACGTTGTATTTCTGAACTGCGTTGAAAAACTGCATCAGCCTTGTCTGCGTCGCTTTTTGCATCAGATCTAAAATTTCGGCGTAAGGAGCAAATGCGCAGGAAGTTAGGCACCTAAATCTGAGGTTACATTCAAACATAGTGACACATTCTTCTATGGGACCTGCGGACGATATAAACAGGCTTTTGGCCTACCTGCTGTCTGTGGATTGAGCAAGGATACGTAATGAGAAATTTTCCGGCAAACCGATTCAGAGACTACATTTGTTAACAAACAACTTCTTTTGTTAGAGGGAAAGAGAGTTTACATTGGTAACAGTATTTTTGCCACTCTGCGGAAGTTCGCGAATATCGATTTTGCGGTTACAAATAAATTTTCGCGAATAGTCTAGTACGCGAATACGGAATCCGCGAATAACGAGAATTAACTGTACTTACGAAAGATATATTCGTGTATCAATATTATTTTTAAAATATATTTTTCTTGTGTTATTTTTTTAATTTTGTATGCAAAGAAACCTGTGTTATTTTCTTAGTTTTTGTTTGTATGCAAAGAGTTCGAAAGCATTCCGAGAAACTATTTTTTTCATTAGAAACATTAGAAAATAATTCGTTCTAAGTATTAATAAATTCTGATAATTTTCTTTAAAAACAAGTATTTTATCAAACTAATTGAATGATAGCAACCTATTATATCAGAATATTACAAAAATATTAGGTACTTACGTAATTTATTTTGTAAAAACAAATTTACAACTTAATGTGAATGAAGAAATTTACTATGTTCAATGGTTAATTATATCATCAAAATTTGGATTAACTCGGTAGTGTACGTGGAATGTTACAAAATATTAGATATCTACACAAATTTTGTAAAAAAAAAAGTTTACAGTTTAATGTGAATAACTACGTAATTAATTTTGTAAAAACAAATTTACAACTTAATGTGAATTGTATACAGTAGCGAGAGTATCTATTATTTTACACTACAAAGTATCCACTATTTTATTTTTTCTTTTCGAATAGAATTTTACAAATATGAGCTTTGAAATTGAAGTGTGTTCTAGTTTATGCGGCGGGCCGTATAAGATGTCTTCGCGGGCCGCATTTTGCCCACCCCTTTTTATACATCTATGATTGTGTTCTGCATTCAATTCACAAATAATGATTAAATAATTATTTCAATTAGTTTAAATTTAAATATTTCATTTTCTATGCCTAAGAGAAAAATTGGTATATTGAAATAATAGATCATTAAATAATTTACCTGAGGATGTATAATGTTAATCCCTTTAACTTCAGTATAAAAAGATAGTATATTTAAAGAAAACACCAAAACAAGAATCCATTCTGATACAGCACTTATAAGATGATATTGATATCCCTTATAAGTTTGAAAATTTTAATAATAAGAAAGATGGTTAAAATTTTAAATAAATAAAAAATTCCTTACTTTATCATCTGGATTCCATAGAGGTATATGTTCAATTGATTTATCAAATAAATTGAGAGACAGAATCATAAATAATAAACCTAAACATAATTAAGATTAAAAATATGATTTAAAATTTTAATTATTTATTAACGGTAGAAATACAAACATATTGAGAAAATAAGACCAACGTAACTGTACATTTCCGCAAAAACCAAAATAAAATAGAAATGAAAAAAACTCATAAATTACGTAAGGTGTACAAAACGTCACAGGTTTTGGAAATTGTAAAATTCATTGGTTGTTTCCCTGCACAGTATACAATATACGTTGCCTTACAGTATAAGTTAAATATATTATATAATTAAAATTACCCTATCCTATAAATTAAGTAAATGAAAAATTGGAATAATATTTCATTAAGATTGTATTACAAATGTATAGGATTAATAATGAGAAAGGATACAACATATTCCTGATATTGTTTGTATTATTGATAATAATAATCTTATTCGCGCCATTTTCAACGTACACAATGCAGGACCCGCTTTAAAGGAAATGAGGACTTGAAACCAAGAATATATAATGCCCCCTGAAAAGAGTATATTTGCTCCTAATATATGAAATATGAAAACTTTTGTTTCCTATAAAAATTCAAATAAATTGTAAATGATATATCATAACTGGCGGGCATATATTGTGACAGTATATTTCATACCTGAAAATTTGCTACCATAGATAATCCAAGTGCAGTCGGTATTGACAACTTGAAACTTTTGCGATTTAAACTTTCGACTTTCTCACGATTTTGTATAATTTGTTCGTTGCTACAAATTTCATTTATTTGTATGAATCTCTCATACATAATAAAATATACTGCATAAAAGTTAAATAATCAATCAAAGAAATAATGAATGGAATGTCAAATAAATAAATGAATATATATATATTTACTTACAAATTACACTCTCTATGTTGAGCATTTGTCCAAATATTGTACTTTCTGGTTGAGTAGTTCCAGTATCACTTATATAAGGGAGAAAGGGTCTTACATGTTGAAGCCGAAGAGCAATAATGTACCTAAATTCAATAAATAAGAAAAGTATTATCAAACACACATACACACAGATATAAACCTATATGAAATAAATAATATTAATATAACAAAGCTCTAAAAAGGATCGAAAAGTGCTTTTAAGTATTAAAGCCTTTTTTGATATGCCTATACAGTGTTAGATTTTGTAGAATAGGATGATGAAACTAATGTACGAGGGGTGATCAAAAAGTAAGGTTTCAAAGCCTGCAGTGAAACGTGTACATTTTATTTCATACAACCAATACAGCCAACTGATAATACATACATTAGGTTATTTTTCGACATAGTTTCCATATCGGTTTAGTCACTTGTTGCTTCGTGGGATGAGTTTGAATTTTCCCTCCTGGTAAAAATCCTGTCCTTGCGTGTTCAACCACGTTATCGCGAAGTGTTTCACCTTCTCGTCTGAAGCGAATCGTTGGTCTCCTAGGTGCTCCTTCAAGTGAGGAAAGAGGTGAAAGTCGCTTGGATCGAGGTCCAGGCTATAGGGAGGGTGTTCGATGGTGTCCCAGCGAAACTGCTTCAACAGCGTGGTGATCTTCTCGGCTGTATGAGGTCGCGCGTTGTCATGAAGGAAGACCTTGCTTCGTGAAGTTAAATCTTCTCACCTTATCTACCTTCACGACAACGCGCGATCTCATACAGCTCAGAAGACCACCATGCTATTGAAGCAGTTTCGCATCGAACACCCTCCCTACAGCCCGGACCTCGATCCAAGCGACTTTTACCTCTTTCCTCATTTGAAGGAGCACCCAGGAGACCAACGATTCGCTTCAGAAGTGGTGAAACACTTCGCGACAACGTGGCTGAACACGCAAGGACAGGATTTTTACCAGGAGGCAATATCTAAACTCATCCCACGAAGCGACAAGTGCCTAAATTGATATGGAGACTATGCCGAAAAATAATGTAATGTACAGTATGTACTATCAGTTGGCTGTATTGATTGTATGAAATAATATGACTATGCCGAAAAATAATGTAATGTACAGTATGTACTATCAGTTGGCTGTATTGATTGCATGAAATAATATGTACACGTTTCACTGCAGGCTTTGTAACCTTACGTTTTGATCATCCCTCGTATAATATGATTATAAGCAGCTGCGGCTCGTGGCTTGAAATCGTGAGGTTACTACAACTTTCGATATATACATACACACTATAAATATTGCGTATATGTGTTTGAATAAAATATCAAAATTATGATAAAAATTAAAAAGAATTAAACATGATAAAATACTGTTTATTATCGATAAAATTATACGTTTGTTATAATTGAAAATTACTTAAAAATAAAATACAGTCAATTCTCGTTATTCGCAGTGCTTTCGCACTTATTCGCGTACAAGCGCTCAGCGGTGAAAATACTGTTAGTAAACTTTATATTTCCAATAGGCATAGTATTCGCGAAGAATTTACAGAACGTAACTATCGCGAATAGCGAGAATTGATTGTATATTCTTCTTGTTTTGTTTCATGAAAAAATATTGTTTTTTATGGATAAGATTATACAGTTTAGTATAGGGCGTAATTCAAAATGGTATGTCTTCAATTGTAATGTCAAAATATTTAACGAGACGAAGTAAACACGATAATCACTACCAACACGCTACGACTAGCGCAACCTATATATTAACAACAGTGGAACTGCGCGACGGACAGTGCCGCATTATGCTAATAACTCAAAAGTCATTAAAATATGAATGTTTACTGTATTTGTAAATTTTTCTATTTTATTTTTTCGAACTTCAGTTAAATGAAATAGCGGATACAGGAGTTTCTATGTACTTTATATTTAAATATATGCTTATATTATTTCGTATTTGTATATAATAATAGGTAACGAAACATAATCAGGGGCGGCTCGGGCCTAGGCACTGCGGAACTTTATCCCCCTAATTTTTCTCGATATATAAATATATTTATTAATTTATTTATATTTCTTGTAATATTTAATTTTATCATCAACAATCGTATACAATTCTCTTATTTTGTATATAAAATAATAAAAGTCTATCTTGTAGCACTTAGTAGGGCGAAGAACGCAAGCGGCACTGTGTTTACCACAGTGACACACGTGCAAGCATATTTACGTCTTAGGTTCATTTGGTGACATCACAGTAGTGTATTGTAACATCATATCATCACAAGAAGAACGAAAAAGAATGAGTAAGAACAATATTTTAGAGAGAGCGAGAGAGAAAGCAGCTTCACATAACTTTTATTATTATAATTGTATAATTGTTTTATTTTTTATTAGCTATTGTTGTTAATGTCTTATTGTGCCTAATTTATAAATTAAACTTTATCATAGAATATGTATAGCAAGTACAATATATAGTGTTCCCTGCTATCCGCAGAGAGACTTGGAATATATATCTCCTGTAGATATGGGAATACATGTATATTCATATTTTAATTTCTACAGTATATTAATGCTTTAATTTCTAGAGAATTTGTATAAAATCGTTATATAATTTAGAAAAATTATTTCCTATTCCAATCAATTAAGTATAAAATTATTTTCTATCATTCTTATTAATTTCGATAATATCAATTCATGGACAGAAAATTCATTAAATATTATAAGAAATCAATTTTGTTTTAAAAATCAATATTTCTTTTTAAAATAATATGCCAAGAAATTCAAACTTTTAAGAGGATTCATATCAAAGGAATGCAAAACTTATACTGTATATATATAACAGAATAAAAAACGTGAAGAAGCACATAGTTAATATTATTTAAATGATTAGTGCAAATGAATATATAAATATTTTCTAATAAAGCTGACAAGGTCAGGCAATCAATTTGAATAAAACAGATTGCTTTGAAATATATAACTACAATTTACCCTGTCTAAAGCGGAAGAAATATGTTCTGGGTTATATGAATTTGAGTACTATCCACATAAGTTAAATAAGGTCTGTACCTATAAGTAAAATAAGGTCTAACGGTATCTATACCGTTTAGGCTTGTTATAAATTATAAGAGCAATACCGAAATTTTTTCTTCGCGTTATATTTTTATAGAAATCCATTTTATATGAGTATACAGGAATTTCCCAACTTTACGAGGTAATTCATTCCTTAAGTTGCCTCGTAAAGTAAGAACTCGTAAATCAAGAATCAATTTCCCTTACATAATGTTAAAATCAGGATTCCGTTTTCGAAAATGAAATATGATCAAATAAAATTACATAAAAGACAGAAAAATCAATAGTATATGCTTAAGTAATGATTTATTTATCTGAACAAATGAAAATATAGCGTTTAAAATCAACAAAATTATGATAAATTATTTATGGCATACGAATATTAAGGAATTTTTATTCATCATCATCATTGACAAATTATTAGATGAGCTTTTATACAGTGAATAATGTCTTAGGAACAACTCGAGAATGAAGTTATTTGCATAATTTCAATAGCAACTAGAGCGCGCGCTACTTCCGTTTCTTGGCTGCCATTTTGATTTTTTCGATCACTTTCAGACAATGGACTTTCTGCTGTACACGGAATTGTATTGTATTGTATAGTTATGTACTGTACCACAGATTAAATATCCGGATTCGCGTCCCGGAGCTGCTACCGGATTTTTTCGGGGTACTGGACACATCCATCCCCGTCCTTCACCATCCGGCCCCCTTCCACGGGTGTGGGTGCAGCTCGTTCCCCGTCCTTCACCATCCGGCCCCCCTCCACGGGTGTGGGTGCAGCCCTATCAACACTATAAATGACAGATGTTTAAACTTTAAAGGTTTCTTACCCTTCACCATCCGGCCCCCCTCCACGGGTGTGGGTGCAGCCCGTGGTTGGATACTGCCCACCCCCTCCACGGGTGTGGATGCAGCCCATGGTTGGAACTGGCCCCACCCCTTTAGTAATCTCCCTGATTGGAAAGGGGGCATAAAATATGCAAAACAAATGTCATTTTACGAATGTTTAGCATTTATTTATTGCAATTGATGTTCACATTTTTGAATTTTTTGATATTTCATATATGAAAAACTCTAAACTCGTAAATGGGAACTTCCTGTATTTATAAAATTAACAAGAATATAATAATTTAAAAGTAAATAATTTTTCCGTTTGCATATGATAAACAGAGAAAATTAATTGAAAGAAATATTTTATTATTTATAATATCTAACTAATGATACAGTACAATATATAAAAGTTATAAATATAAGGCGCTAATTCATCAATACCATAAAGTTTTGCACGGTTATGTAAAATGATTACGAAAGTATGGCTAAAGTTTTATAATCTATTAAAAATACAGGTAGGCCTCGATTAGTGCAAATAATAGGTTCCACGAATTTCTCGCACTATTCGAAGTATTAACTATATGAAAAATATGATATTTGTTCTTGCTTTGTGAGATTCCGGCCATTAGCCAACCTCACATGGTAATTGGTTCTTGCTTTGTGAGATTTTGGCCATTAGCCAACCTCATTGAATAACGCCACAATACTAACTGTTTAAGAAATATTTATTTTCATATTTTACATCAGTGTTCATCATCTAAATTAATAATTTACCAGGAATTTAGATTCCGGCCATTAGCTAACCTCACGATGAATAACCACAATACTAAAATTGTTTAAGAAATATTTATTTTCATATTTTACATCGTTGTTCATCACTTAAGAAATATTTATTTTCATATTTTACATCGTTGTTCATCATCTAAATTAATAACGTACTAGGAATTGCGTCTCATACCATCATCAAACCAATTGTCAAATCGAAAGCGAAAGTTGAGCGCCGCTTTTACATCGCTCAATCACATCCGTTTTTTGCTCTAGCGTAATCACTAACCTCTTCTTTTTTCGTTTCCTATTTCATCATCAAAAGTGTTCTTCCTTTCATCCATTTCGATACTTTTTAAAAGAGAAAATTCTGTACTAAACTGTATGTATACGATAACAAAGCTGAATAATAGTAATGTTAAATAGTCAATGGCAAAAAGCCCATCTTTCTGGTGTTTCACCCCTTCAAAGCCAAATGACTGTTCTTGGACCGCTCCTCGTCCGGTTTTACTAACCGAAAATTAACATTAATTTGTTAATTGACATCATAAAAGGGGACGGACCTTTGTTAGTAAGACTGGTCTATGCTTACAACTCGCATTAATCGAATATTTGCTCGGCATTAACTGAAAAACGGTATCAATTTTATAAATCGCACTAATCGAATATCGCATTATTCGAACTCTCACTAATTGAGGCCTACCTGCATTAAAAGTAATAGCAAAAATCAGCAGAAATATTCGATTTCGTATCCTTTGATGCAGAATGCAGATATTTGTTTTAACAATTTGTTGAATCGAGGCATAGGAAAGATTACAGTAATTACAAAGGAAAATAGTGGAATCTACAAAATAGTAGTTCAATTTATTGAATTACATCAAATAATATTAAATTCAGAAAATGTATAATTAGATACAAATAAGCATTTTAAGATACAGAAAACTGTAATTTAAAGAATTATATATAAAGATTAATATATTTATATTTTTCTATACTACACTTAAAATACAATTTTTAATTTGTATGTGCTGTAATATAATAATAATGCAGTATAATAATAATAAACTATGAACTGAACTTAGAGTTTGTGACTATTAAATATTTTTTTAAATACCTGTTCTAAAAATATTAAAAAATTCAAAACATAGCATAATTTTATAACTTATTCGATAGATGGCGCGATGTGGGCTTTTTGGTAGATTGTTAGATCTTATATATTAATTATTATTAATTATTTTATATATTTTAATATATCTATGGATGAAATTCAATTATTAGATTGGAATTATTACATTTTCAAAATCTTGCAAATGTTTTTATATAGCAGATACAGCATTACGGATATAAATATTTAGATTTCTCTACTTCTTCAATAAAAAATAAATGTTTGATGCTTAAAATAACCATATTTAATGATAATTAGATTAGTTTTTATTAAACCATCAAATATCACTATGGATAGATTTGTCGGCAATCACTTCATAACCCATTAAAGGCTGGTCATCACCTTTGGAATAGAACAAAAGATTGAAGGATGAGATTCGGTGTGACAGAACTGGACTCAATCTGAAAACTGCATGTTTTTCAGGAAATACGCATCTGGGGATCCGATTCCTCCAAGGGGTAGACGACTGCTTTAACTCACCGCCAATTTTTCGTGAAGAGTTTAAAGGTAAAATAATATATTTTTTGCAGCTGTTTATTATTCTGTATATTTAATATTTTGTGTGCATCCTATTATTTTATATTAACATTTGAATTCATTTTTTATATTTTAATGATAGGTTTTTTTTATTGATTAATTTTATAAATTTTCATATTTTAAATAAAAATTGTTATTGTGATGCCAGGTTTAATTTCCTCTATAAGTTGCTTTTTAGTAGTATTTTTTTTCTTTACGATAACCTAGTACTTTCTAACCTGGGTGCCGCGACACTCTAGGGTAGCAATAGGCAAACTTGCGGGTTAATATCTTATCAATGAAATTGTACATTTTTTTATTCCTTTATTAATTATGAAGCAAAAATATATAATTTATTTAAAAAATTAGTAATTAATTACTTTTATGAACTTCCTTACATTTTTTATTCATCTTTTCAAAATTCGAATTAAATTTTGTAGTGTTTATTCTTAATACCGCAATGAAATGTTAATCAGATATCTGTGTTCTTAAGGAGTGTAAACTAATGTTCATAATAGAAAATGTTTTTTTTTTTAATTCATTTTCTTTATCGATAAAATTTTCGGCATTATGACTGTTATTTTATGAGGCAGTTTTCAGATTTGCAGGCTTGCAGATTTATGAATCCGCAGTTTTCCCAATGCTGCTCTAAGGTATTATGTAACGGAGTATGGAAACTCGCGAACTTATTGATCTAGAAATATAAATAAATAAAATAAAGTTGATAAATAAGAAAATGTTTTTTTTTGTAAATGTAAATCTTTTTGAAGAGAAATAAAAAATCCATTCCTTTTTTAACATATCAAAATGGTATAATTATATTTCAGTATTATTTTTGGACGCACAGAATTTTGGACGACGTTGGGATGTCGCCAGGGAAAAAAACCTTTGAAAAGTACTGCGATAATCAATATTCTACATGTGTATGAATTGACTATATCCCTTGATCATGGTAAGATTTTTTTTTCAAAAAAATTACCAAATCTCAGTAAATATAATTTTTTAGCAATAAAAATCTAATAAATTGACTTATTAAAAAATAGCAAAATAGCGAAATACTTACGTTATTGTAAAAGTTATGATAAGGATAACAACAAACAAAACAGGAAGCAGGTGTGCTTTTGTAAATACCATTTCAATTTCGTCAATTCTGTAAGATATTTAATTTTATGAAGTTTTTGTATTGTTTTTAAGTAAAGCTTTAAAATATTTACTGTAGCATTGAAATTTTCTAATAAATGCGAATTTTTTAAAAGATAAATAAAAAGAATTCATTCCTTTTATAACATATTAGAATAGCATAATTATATTTCAGTATTATTTTTGGTGGAGTACCGCACAGAATTTTGGACGTCCTTGGAATGTCGTCATGGAAAATCTTTGAAAAGTACCTGCGATAATCAATACTCTGTGTGTTTATAGATCCCGTTTTATAGATATGTATGATATATTATTTATAGATATCGATTTTTCTGTTTTATAGTTAATGCATGCATTATCTATAAAACGAAAATGAAATAACAATAATATATCCGTTATGTGATATGCAAAAAACATATCAATATATTATTTAAAGAACATATTGCATATTCTTCTAATGTGGCTTTTATTTACGATAATTAAAAGATACGACATTAAAATATATCTCATCAAAATCAACTTGAATGGCACAAACTTTCTGTTGAAAATCATACAAATCAGTAAATAGTTTCCTAATTATCACAAGGAAATCTGAAATTCAGAACGTACAGTCTATTCGTACAGTATATATATATATATATATATCATCTGAAATGGTTTTCACTAAATTACAACTTACCGTTTTGTTGGTTACGATTAAAACTCGATGCAATAGTTAGTATAATAATATGCCATACGCTATCAAAGATACAGAAGATACTATTTAGTGTTTCGTTGAAAATGGGGGTAAGCAACTTTAGAAGTTGGGATTCAAATTTTTGTTAACAAATCTTGTTTAATTGTTTTATGAAAAATATGACAGTAATTATTTCTCAGAAGTATTGATAAGATATTAAAATGATAAATAGAAGAATTGAAAATTTTTAAATTTATTGAATTATAAAGCGATAATCAAAAGCAGACGAACCAAAGATTGAACGAAGTACTTGTAGAAAGGTTCCGCCATTCAGTCTAAAACGTCACATCCTTTAAAATGATGTGCGCAAAGCATTATGGTCGTGACGTCGCAAGCCGCAATTGTCTGAATTTTTTTAAATTAAAAATGCCCCGATGTGCAGTTTACAATTCCGCCATTCAGTCTAAAACGTCACATCCTTTAAAATGATGTGCGCAAAGCATTATGGTAGTAACGTCGCAAGCCGCAATTGTCTGAATTTTTGTAAATTAAAAATGCCCCGATGTGCAGTTTACATTTGCAAAAATTTGGATAAATATGCAAGAGGAACAGAAAAAAAATTTTAAATCGTTTTTTAAATTTCCAAAAGATAGAAAACAAAGAAATGTATGGAAGATATTCTGTAAAAGAGGTAATATAAATTTCAACGCTATGAGAATATGTGAAGACAATTTTGAGATCAATGATTTTGAAAACTATCAACAGTGGAAATTTGGTGGATTTAAGCCAATTTTAAAATTAAAAGCCATACATCGTATGAAAGCCTCTGAATAAGAATCCAGTAGATCTATCTGATGCAGCAGAGAAACATAAAAAATATATATATATTTGAAAATATTGAAAAAGCAGGGAATTTTATTTCAAACAAAAAATATTTAATAATAAACAATTTCATTACTTACTTAGTACTACAAATTAGAAAAAAGTAAAATTATTAAATAATCTATATAATATTTTGTTCATCCTCATTAGTGTCACGTACAACTTCAGACTGAAATACTCGAAGACTATACAATGAAACTTTATATATCCTTTTGATTTGAGTTTCTATGAACTGAACTTAGAGTTTGTGACTATTAAATATTTTTTTAAATACCTGTTCTAAAAATATTAAAAAATTCAAAACATAGCATAATTTTATAACTTATTCGATAGATGGCGCGATGTGGGCTTTTTGGTAGATTGTTAGATCTTATCTTTCAGACGATAATTATGCATTAATTAGTAGATAAGGAGGATATAAAATAATTAATATAACACAAAAATCAATAAATTTTACAAACATTTTCCATTTTAATGTATCTATTTTTTATCAGCGATGTTTATGACGTGACGCTGTTTCTCGCAGTGTGAAAAGAAAATCGAATATTCCCTTTCTAATCTGCTATTTACCACTGGATAGTTTTATAAAATGATTTTATAGAAATTCAGAGGAGGTGAGTGAGTAGCTGATCATCAATCAGTCCAATTACAGTCCATCCGTTTCGTTGACAACTCATGCCTGTAATCGAAATACCAAAATATGTTCATTCTTAAATTTTTCTACGAGATTTCTCAGTCGGTCAGAATGTTTATCAATCTATAGTCATGTGTCAAAATTAGAAAGTTCTATTGGTGAAAACATTCGCGATCGACTCTATACGCCAACGAACATTTCTCAGAACAACAAATTAGCACGTGTAGATTTCGTCACCAGTTAGACTAAAGAGTAGTAATAAAACAACAAAAGAAGAGTAATAGACACGAAAAATACACAAAATAACTTGCGTGCAAGATGATTTCGAACTGCGAGATGATATAATTTTAATTTTGTAAAGTCTGATAAAAGAAGTATCAAACGAAAGCAGATTTAATCTATATGTCAACGATCACAAAAAAACAGGAATGAAATCAGTAATGTATTTGAGTAGATTGCTATAATAATGATCCACCCTACCCACACGTAATTTAATGCATGGTCATTGATTCCATTGTGTTAAAGATTCATATGAAAAGGTATGCATATTTCGAAAACGGTACCGAATTTCACCTCTGATTCTTTTATGAACTTTCACCTATCTATAGATTATCTCTTTTGTTTCGTACAATTTTTGCGGGCTTTATAATCATTGAAATTATACCCATAGTAATGTATCTGAACGACTTTAGATCCTCCATGTATTGACATCACATTTTTGAGAAAGAAAAACAATTTTATTTCCTGTTTCTATACTGTACGATCGTTTGCCAGTGGATAGAATGTCTAATAACGTCAAGAAATATTAAGTGGTGTTCATGTCAGTCAGGCAGTTGCCTCAAGGCAGATACACTTTCAAATGAGCAACGAAAGCAGGGCCCACGAGAGATTGGTAAAATTCTCTAGGTCCAGGATTCAAAGGGACCCTACATCATCCTGAAATTTTTTACCCACTAATCAATCGTAGAAGGAAGGTGCTGAAGTTTAAAGTCCGAAACGGGATAATAAATTGCCCCAACCTTATACCTTTATCAAAAATCTTAAATCTTATATTAAATTAAATTATTTTCCCTCATAATTCCCATCTTAAATTATTTTCCCACGTAAATTTTTCTCCCGGGCCCAGTGACATCTTTTAACAGCCCTAGCAAAACACTAATCCCAGTGGAGTATTTTAATTAAATTCAATAGAAACTTCTGGAATTACTCCTAATTAATTGGATATAAAATGCAGAATAAATGTAACATTGCTAAGGAATAAGGCAACAGCAGACTGATTATCCAACAGCGCTAAATTAATCGTTGAGAAAATGATTGGAAGAAGACGAATCAAAGTGTGCCAAGTTGGCGAATATACTTTAATTACCAGAATGACTTAAGTCAAGTGATCGTGATTTTCCATTTGAATAGTGAAGAAGTTCCCAGTGGAATCAGCATATGGAATCAAATAATTAAGATTCAAATCTTTAAATTCAATTGGAATTTATTCAGAAAAAAAAATGTATTTTCTCATGGTTAATTATATATTGCAGCATCATCAGTGAGTGCTTCAGATAATTTATAATTTGTATTTTATAGTTATCCCAAAAATTCCGTAATTAGTTTTTTTTTATAGAAATATGTTCTTAATTAATAAGACAAACGTTGTTAATAATAATAGAAATTTTGCTTAATAATTGCATTAGATTTTGAAATCATTAAATTATAAAATCATTCATCGATCATCAACTTCACCAACATATTCTTTTATTGCTGGCGTAGCTACAACGAGTTTACTAGTATAAATTAAAATTTCATCTAAATTATCAAAAATTCATAAACAGTAATTGTTTCTAAAAGTAAAATTCAAATTTTTATTTTTATTTAGACATATCAATGTCTGAAAAAAAATGCCAGTAAAAATTAAGTAAAAATTATATTAACTATCTTCTTCCACCGATAGATTCAACTGGCTGTGAAGAAAATGAATTACTAAATCCGTATGCATATCATTTCAAAATCATTCAGGAACTAAATCAGAAAATAGCGAAATTAGAAAACGAAATTACTGAAAAAAAATAAATAGAAATAAACATATAATTTAAAATAATAATAAAATTTTTGTTTGCTTTTGTTTATTTAAGCCGCCATATTCTCATGGGCTATTCTGTATCTGGCGGAGGCCACTTATACAGCCCATCACAGGCTGGCCAACATCCATGATGGGGTCAAACGGATGAGGTTCAACGGGGCATGATGGGGTTAACCGGATGGTTGAAGGATGGGGTTCAACAGGCCAGGCCCGAACCCCTCCTGAAAAACTGGAGGTGTGGGACCCGGATTTGAATCCTGACTCTCCAGTCCGGTTAGTCAAGCTTTACCATGCGGCCGACTAATAATAAAATACTGAAATTTAATTATAATAAAATGGCCAGTTGGCAGCGTCGTTACATATCCGCTTACTCTCAGATGAGCCCGGGTTCGAACGCGGATCAGTCTCCAATTTATCAGTTGAGGTACGGGACTGGGCCTTTTAACCTCTCAACCGGTCGACCTATCTGGGGGCTTTTAGCACCTGTCCCCGAAATTTTATTAACTTACAAATGTTCTGTATTTGAATTCTTAGTCTCGTATTTGCGTATTATATATATAAATTATATAGTATCAAATAAGATAAAAATGGGTCTTTTGCAACGAAATTTCTAATTTCTTCCTTTAATTAATAAATTATAATTATATATATAGTTTCCCAATTATCTGTGTAACGCTATTTGAGCGATCTCATTAGATTACAACCATCACGTGAAATGAGTCTTATTGGTTTTCAACATTTCCGTCATAAAGTCGCTGAAGAGTTTCATTTGACTATTGCAGTCACGTGAGTATTGCGTTTAAAGATATGTCATGGTGGAATGCAATTTGAATTTTTAAAGCATAATTGGTACGTTTTTGTCTTTTGAAATTTACTATATCTTTCCATAGATGCTATGTTTTGATAAAAGTTTTTGTAAGTTTGCGTACGATAATTTAATTTTAATCGTTGATAGGTTTAGTGATTAGACTGTTACCACGTGGTTGTGTTCTTCTAAATGTTTAGCCTGTTCAGTCGAATATATACTTATATTTTAATTAATAGATAGTTATAATAGATAATTTATTTTGTTAGATAGGACAATTCATGTGAATTATTTATAAAATAATTATTGTATTGTTATGAAATATTAAAATTATACAAACTTTGAGAATATTATATTATCATCAATATACAAAAAAGTGCTTAGATGATGTGAAAATACCTGTATATACTGTAGAACATAAACAAGTCTGCTATATTTAATTTATAAATAGAATGTTGTGATAAAGACTTTATTCTAAAGTAAGATGATAAAATGAAAACTCTAAACACTTTACATAAATACACTTTACATATGTAAATTTAAATATTAGAATTTTAGACATGTATTAACATTTGAAATTGAATAGTGCGAGAGAACGAAAAGACATAAGGCGATGCTTAGACCATGAACGAACTATCAAATTCGGTCACGAAGTATTGTGTGTTACGATATTATTATCAAAATATTTTATAGAATGAACAAGGCACTAACTTTGGAAATAACGTAGCATTAATGATGGGCAATAAAAAATTTCAAAATGAATGCTAACTAGCTAATATTCATATTGAAATTTACAAGAATCCTTTATAAAACGGCGTAAAAGAATCTTTTATAAAATGAGTAATTGTGCGTGACTTTTCTTTACAATTTTCTTTATATTGAAATATTTTTTATTGAAAGAATTTAGGATCATCTTAAAGATGTTATGAGTTTGCAGCATTATGTTTAAAACATAATGCTTCAATTAATATATCTTATACATCATAAAATAAAATATTAAACGAAATTCGGCACTAACGTCGGAATATTGAGAATGCGTAGCAATATTAGGTTCTAACGATTTGAATTTAAACTCTTAAAATGTTAACAGGAAATCCGCCTAATTTGATGTAGGTATAACAATACAACTTAATTATTTTTCTTAGAATAACATATAATAATGATGATATGACTTTATAAAAACAACTTTATATAAATAAGGAAAATTAGATTATTTTACATATATAGTAGCCTATAATACTATGTTTCAACATAAGTTTTAATGATATCCTTTATCAAAATAAAGAATGCATAGAATAAAATTTTTTGAAAAAATACATACAATTCTTTCCAAACAGAAATAGGTACAAATATGTTATAATTATAAAAATTAGACAGATAATTATTATATTAGATAATATTTAAGTGACATTAAATATTTTTAATACCATTTTCTGAACAGTAGCTGAGCAATTCCAAGCTCAACCATGGGCTGAGCCTAGAATCTTGTCTGTATGTTCCATCTAATGAAACTATGAAGGACCAGGATAGATGAGTCGAAACAGTTCGACATCAATTAATTTGCTTCAATTTACTAATCGTATAATAAATAATTATGAAAGGTATAATTTAATTTATACAAGCTATCTAGACATATAAGCTACTTAGATTCAATAAAACTAAATATTCTATGTAATAAGCTATACAAACAGGACATGAATTATTAATAAATACGAAACATTAAATGTGCTATAATTTCATATGTTGGATCGGTATTGAATTCTGAGCTCCATTACAATTTTTCCAGAAGCCGGTCTTGGCCTGCTCTTTTATCTTCTAAGTCGATTCCATTACTGTCCAGACAATGTCGTTTGGATTAAGAAAGACTTTGCTCCTTAGTCAACTCTAATTAAAATTATCAATAAAACAAGAGAAAAAAGATGTTAAAAGCTTTAAATTTTATAATTAATGAAAATCATAAGAGAAATTTAAACATAGATATTTATGTTTAATTAATTTATAACAAAATATTATATTCTAGATAAAATTTGATAAGAACTAAAATATTAATTACCCAAATCATTTTTCTTTGATGCCATTATTAAACATCCCAAGCTTGTACAGTTTTTCTATCTTCTGTAGTTCTATTTTCACCTTCATCTATTGTTATAGTACTGCAAGCTAAATTTTGATTGGTCGAACATTCGTCTTTTCGTTTTGCCTATAATTACAAACTTATTGAATTTAAATCTGTTAAAATTATTTATTATTTAATTATTTTCCTAATAAGTATGCTATTCTTATATGGAAAATCGAATCCCTTAACTGCTTTCTTTTAAATTATATTTAGGAAATTATATACGCTATTGCTGATGTATTGTTAAAAACTAAACAAATTATCATAGATTTAAATCGAAAACAAAGAGCAATATTAATTAAATTAATTTTAATTATGCATTTTGAAGTGGTTTATATTTGCTGGCATCTTGGAACACATCACAAATTTTTAGCATTAAGTGTTGGAAATATACCAACTCTTTGGACTCACACTTGAAATAAGAGGTTAAGAAAGAGTTTTCCTCTTTCATCTAGTATCATACAGTGCTTTTTTTGTTAAAATCAAGTAAAACCCATTGCCTCTTTAATTTCTTTGTTAAAATGATAAGTCTATATTACTTTATAGATTGGAGAAAGAATTCAACCGCCAATTCATATTTAAGAAGCAACTAAAGAGTGTCTTCTTTTTCCAATTAATGGTTTCTCAAACTTCTGCAAATCCATTTCCTCTTTCCTGTATTTTCCCATATTCTTCTCATTTCATCTTCAAAGATTAGGTTAGTTCCCCGAATAATTATAAGGAATATATCCGGTGGCGGCCAGTTTTAGAGTCCAACGACGGTTGGAAAACAACCATTATATGTTCAATAAGAGGATTGAAAGATTTAGTTCAAAGGATTGGCCAAGATCTCTACTGAAAAACTGGATTTGTGAGACACGAATACTGAAAATGGCAACGGACTGATTTACCATGCGGCCATACAGATGACATTCTTCAAAGAGTTATATGAATACGTCTTCTATCAGATTCAGTAAATGTAAATGTTCAATGATGCAAAAAATTCATTCATTATTTACATTTGACGAAACAGTTTTTGTTCAACAGTAGAATGTTTTATTAGTATAATAACAAGAGAATCCAATGTTGCTCAGGGATTTTAGGTAAATAATGAAACTTATGTGACAACTTTTAGGCCATTATGATGTCGTCATCTTGGCTAGTAATAGAAAAATTTTATATTAGTTTAAGTGACATCACACTGACATCATGTGGTAACTTGATGACTCTTGTACTAACTTGATAGGCTAAGTTAGTATAAATTAAACTGTCGAATCACAAGGGATAATTCAGGCGGCCACTACTTTTAAATTATTATGCTACGAGTCATCAAGTTACCACATGATGTCATTATGGTGTCACTCGTTATTAGATTTCGTGGACATATATCAAAATAATTTTATGAAATGATCCATTGTTACGCCATAATGACATCCTATGGTGCTACCATGACGTCCTCCAAAATTCAAACGTGACTCTGGAGGATTTCTTGAAGGCATTTTCGTTGCTACTCCATAATGCCCACTCTAGGGACGATCTCGGTTCAAGAGAGCCTATGTTACCTGCAGTATCACAGGAAGTTGATCCCAAGAAGTCAAACGATGCAAGAGTCTTTGCAGAACATACAGATAGAGGACAAGTTTCGCATTTTATATTTTATATATATAGTAAAATCTCGTTAATTTGAAGCACTCGGGACCAAAAATCGGACTTCAAATTATACCATATTTTATAAAGAACTTACCTGTTAAACCAGTAAACCCTTTATTTTTTAAATTCATGATAAAATACATTACTTCTTATATACTGTAACGAAATTAGCAATTATTACACATCTGTAAAGCAGTGGTCTTAAGCATACTGGTGTTCCGGAAAATTTATCATTATTAAAAGTGTTCCACAACCCCAAAAACGTTAAGAACTATTATTATAAAGAGACTTTTCTAAAAATTTTAAAACATTTTATGGAAACGTTCCGAAAACCTTATTCTAAAACAATCAATTATCCAAAATGATTACCTTAATTTTATTTATACAGATTCAAATAGAATTTAAATATTTACTATCAAATCAAAAGAACAATAATGAATTGTTCTGTTTTTATTCATTTTCAATGTTCACTTTTGTTTATAATCTTGAATCTAGATCAGCGGTTCTCAAACCGTTTTTTCCCCGGCTCACATGTATTTGTTTGCTATATCAGCAGTTAGTAACCGGTTGGTGTCATGTGAAAAAAGTTTTATGAGTGCTCAGGAAGGACCTAGCAAATTAGGAAAATTCTAATTTTTCAAGATTTTTTTTAAATTTTAATATCAGAATTTTTATTTTATTTTTTGCATGTGGGAGAATTAAAAAAAATTTTAATATCAGAATTTTTATTTTATTTTTTGCATGTGGGAGAAGAATTCCGCGATTTCATTAAGTTCATGACTATGCGTTCCGGGCCGCACGAAAAAGCTTGCCTGGCCACGTGCGGCCCGCAGGCTGCAAGTTGAGAATGGCTGATCTAGATTAATATAAAATTAAATATTAATATAAATATTAAATCCTTAGCTATCACTAAGTTTTCGAATATTCTACCGTAATTTCGATAATTCAGAATGTGAAAGTTTTAAGTTTTATTTACAATTGTGTTATTACAAAAATTAAATAAAAAAAGCACGAAACAAACAAAAATTTACTTTTAAATTATACAATAAAAGTCATATACAATAAGTATTCTAAGTTAATGTGAAAATAGAAATCATCATATTAATGTATTCAAATCCAGTTTATTTATTAATTTAATAAACATTCGGAGTCATCCGGATTTTTTGATTATCTGGGGTTGTGCTTCCTTCGATAATGTACATTTCTGCACATTATCACTGATAATTGGGACTCTTCTATATTTAGTTATTCTTGGTAATAATTAAAGATTCTAATTGGGCGAAGGCCAAATAACTTCGCTTGCACACGAGCACTCAGTTCTTGGTATATCAATGTAGAGATCCATTACTTTATTTAGGAGATGTAGCTCACAATTATCAAATGACTCAATAATACATATTTCATATGTATTAAAGGTAGAGTGATTTTATTTTATGTATAATTATTTAATTAATTTTTCAATATCTATAAAATTACTAGAAATAATAAATATTGAAAACTTCTTTAAACAGTTTTTTTTATTTTATCAATATTTTATTTATGAACAGCAAACTTTCTCATTTTCTGATGTAGAATCGTTCGGAGTAAAATCGGCAGAGACGAATCGGCGGCGTAGAAACGTAGCAGTATTTGAACATTTTGATTCGATTTTGTTATATATAGATTATTTTTGTATTTTTTGTCATTCATAAATGTCAAAAGATATAAAGGCAATAAATTTGAGAATTGACAGCCACAAGTATTGAGATTAAATAATAAATCAAAGAAATCTTACAACATTAGCATTATCGAAGTTACAAGAGATAGCTTATTTTATTGAAATAATTTTTTTTTTTTTTTTTATTTTAATTAACGCGGAATTGATCGTTCTAGAATCTGTAAAGAATCATAACTGCAATGACATATGTATAATTTTACTACTCTCTTTCTCTGAAATTTCTGAAAAACTGTAACGTTATTAATTTTCTTTTTATTTTTAGAAGTACTTATAGCATTTTTGCATTAATTTTAGTAATTTTTAAAAATGTTTTAAATTAATGCAAAATAAAATATGTCATTTACAACCAGAAGATGTAATTATTTTGCCATTAATTTGATCTTTGTTTAAATTAATTCATACTAGGCCAACATATCTATGATTGCATTCTGCATTCGATTCAGAGATAATGAGTAAATAATGATTTCAATTAGTTTAAATTTAAATAAACTGAGTGAAATCATTAAGACCCGAGGGAAAAACTTTTATTCTAAAATAATTTCAAAGTTGGTATATTGAAACCAATAATATATTAAAATAACTTACCTGGGGATATATAATGTTGAAACTTTTAATTTCAGTATAAAAAGTTAGTATATTTAAAGAAAACACCAAAATAAGTATCCATTCTGATATAGCACTTATAAGATGATATTGATATCCCTATATATTTGAAAATTTTAATGATAAGAAAGATTGTTAAAATTTTAAACAATAAAAAATTCCTTACTTTGTCATCCGGATTCCATAAAGGAATATGCTCAATTGATTTATTAAATAAACTAAGAGACAGAGCCATAAATATTAAACCTAAACATAATTAAGGATAAAATATTTAAAATTATTTATTCATTTATTTATGATAGAAATAAAAATACGTTGAGAAAGTAAAATCAACGTAACTGTACAACCTCCCAAAAAAAAGAAACAAAAAATTAGAAATTAAAAAAAGCCCCATAAACACAAATTTCACAACAACGTGCACAAAATATCATAGATTTTGGAAATTGTAAAACTTATTAATGTTTCCCTACATGATATACATGTAAGGTCAATGGGACCCTGAGAAAAATTTTTATGTTTTATAGCTATATAAATAGAAATATATGTAAGATATTTTATTCGGTAATAAACTTATTCTATGTCGGGGAAAAGTAAGATAAGATGTAAAACTCGAGTAACTGTGTTCGTCAGTTTAATAAATCCGCGGTAATTTGCGGCTAACTAACTAAACATATATAAAAAAGGGAAGATGAAATAATCCATTAGAATTGACGTATAAAGGCGGAGAAATATAGATGGTAAGGAATGTACCACTCAGCACAAAGATGTTTGTCTCTTATATCATTGAAGATAAATAAGCGAAATGATTTCGAAGATAAAAGGGTCTTATTACATGCAGGTGTCTCCGTACTCGAAGCAAAAGAATGAGAAATAGTTTATTAAATTATAAACAGAAAAAATAAGTAATATAGTCTGTCCAAGTTAGTTGTGTGGGGTTCAGACTGCGCATGCCTTATCTAGACTGGTCTATTGTGTAAAAACGGAATGTTTGTTGTTAAGTTGATGAGTAAGCAATAGCTTAGAAAAAGAAAATTTATTTTTTCATTATATTAAAATTTATATATAGGTTTTTCAAAAAGTAACAACTATTCAACTTATCTAAAAAAACTTATGTAATTAGAATTCTCAGTTTTCCCACCCGTTCTGCATTTACACCCCTTTGTTGTAAATGAACTTGTTCCAGTTTGTGACGTTTTCCCACACAACTTATGTGGACAGACAATAGTTTTGTTTTCATTATCCCCGGTAAGGAAGAGGAAAGGTTAACATTTCTCCCAGAGAGAACAGAAGAGACACTCAAGTATATAGAAAGCTCGAGATTCGACAAGACGCATTGGGAATTGCACTCAAGATCACAGCGAAGAAAAGAACAACTAACTAACAGTATCCCGCAAAATCAGAAGGTGAACAACGCCCAGAATAAGGAACTAAAAATTTTAATCGAACTGTTGACGACTGTACAACGGGTCTCCCCATCCTTCGAAGGACTAATGGAAGGCGAAAGTCCATTTCTTTTTGTATTAAGATATTTAATCTCATGTCGTTCTACACGCACTAAAATTTGCAAAACTCTTTCTCTTTACCTCCTTTAATAAATCTTTGATTTGTTTGAAGTTGTTTCCGAGTCAGTTAAGATCGGGAAAAATCCACTGTTCTCCCGTCCTTACTTGTAAGCTCACAAACGCTCAAGGTCAAACCTGTCAATCTTCTGTTAGGTCTCGCAAGCTTCACATACAAAACCTCGTTATGCCATTGATGCTCTCACACTCTTTAGACATAAAAAACATCGTACACTCAAAATTTCTAACTGGAATTAAAGGATTATTTGGAATTAAATCATATACAAATAAAATGGTCATTTTGATGTCATTTTGTTTTGAAATTTTGTAAAAGTCGGGGGAAAAATTTCAGTCTCGATTGAGCACTAGTTCAGACAGAGTAGTTCAGTAATTTACAAAAAAATCAATCTGTTGAGATTAATTTAGAATTGAGAAAGTCAGTATGGGTCTTAGCAATAGTCCGTAAATTGAAATATTTTATCTTAGTGGCTAAATACGTTGGCATGGAACCAAGCACACAGAACAGAAACGTTATGGATTTTACGAAGATAGTACTAAGGACCTAACTTTATTTATTTTGCAAGGTATATGACTGATATTCTGTTTGAAAAAGCCTGAAATGAAAAGTTCAAAATTTGAATAGCATGAACAGTTTAGTTGAACAGTTTATTCACTTTATGTTCAATACTATATAATAATAAAATATTTTTAGCTTTTCTTCCTGTTTAGATTGAAAATAGGAAATTTATAAATTGTCAGTGAAATTCAATAAATATAATAATGTAAAAACGTGTAGAGTGAATCCCATTCATTGGTCCAATATGACTTGGCAGTATTGATTGCGTGGAAGTGCTTTTGCTGGAAATGTACAGTACGTGCAATATTTATTTTTTTACTTACCGTAATTACAAAAATCTTCTCCTCACAAAAGTATTGAAAATCGTCAACTTTTATATTTCGGTTATAGGAAAAACCAGAAATGACGACCTTTGACCTCTGTTTGCCAATAGACGGCCGGATGACCGAGTGGTTACGCGTTGGCGTGCCACGCTGGAGGACCCGGGTTCGCGTCCCAGGTCTGGTCCCGGATATTTTTGGGGTCCTGGGCCCGGTCCATGATCCCTGCCCTTCACCATCCGGCCCACCTCCACAGGTGTGGGTGCAGCCCGTGGTTGGAACTTGACCCAACCCCTCCCTAATTGTAAAGGGAGCTTAAAATATGCAAAACAAAAAAAACTGTTTGCCAATTCGATTTTGACTAGGAAAAACTAGAAATTCCGGATTTTGAATAAGAAATATTTTATTTATTTATAATACATCTTGACCAAAGATTGTAAGACAAACACTGGTAGAAAAGTAATATCAAAAAGAGACATATAAAGTTGAATCACTTACAAACAAACAAAAAAAAAAACATTAACAAACATAAGTATCAGAAAAATTTTTAAAATGTTTTATGTGTTTAGCATAAAGATGTTTGTTTACAGAAAAAATGTTCTTAAATAACTCAAACTTTTGAGAAACTATTCTATCCGAAAATGACCTTATAGAAATATTTAGACGTTTGGTACTAACATCAAGAAAGCATAAAGATCTAGTTTTTAGTATCAGAACTTTCAACATTAAATCTAAATTATCAACAAAGTTATTTAAGTATAGTTCAAGATATTTTAAATCAAAATAAAGTACACGACCATTTAACGTGATATTTATACAGTAGTTAGACAAAGGACAAACAGGAGTTTGATTAAATAACAAGGATTTAGCATTTTCAAATGTATTATTAACTAAGTTTATATTACTAGGAGTAACAGAAGCCCAGATAATATTCAATAATACCATAATCAATAATTGGAAGTATAAAGTTATAAAATATAATTTTTTTGATACCGTTAGATTTAAGATAGTACATATTTCTATAAATAATACCTAGACGTATTTTCAATTTTTTTACTATAGTTAAAATATGGGGGAGAAACGACAATTTGTTATCAAATATTATACCTAAATCAGAAACTTCATTAATAAAGTTAATCTTTACATTATTAATATAAAGATCTAAAGGAAATGTATGTCTGGTAGAATAGTAAACACACTTAGTTTTAGAAGAATTTATATATAGATCATTAGAAATAAACCAACTGTAGTATCCAAGTCAGATAACAAAACAAAATGATTTGGATTTAGCACTGATTTTTGATAAATTATCGTTTTTTATAGTTTTTTACTCAAGATTAATCTTAGAGCCTTTTAAAAATGGCGGATGGTGAATTATATTTCTGTATTTCGTCATTCTGTCATTAATTTTTCAAAAAATAGTTAAAATATAATAATAATAATAGCATTTTCAAACAAAGGGGACGTCTTTTCACCGATCTCCCCTTCGTCAAAAAAAATGTATACAATCCAATGGCCCGAGGTCAACAACTGACCTTGGATGGACGTTGTTTGACAATAATTATGCATCCCTGGTGTACTAATTAATCCCTGGTCTGGCTACAATCTGTCTTAGATACGCATCCACTTTCTCCAGAAATAACTTTTTCTTTGATTCCGTGACGCTTCTTAAATTTGTCTAACCATCCAGAACTTGCTTGGAACTCCTCATGTCCGAAATTCTGTGCATATTCCATTGCCTTTTTCTTTATGAGTGGTCCTGAGACGGGCATGTTTCTATCTCTCACCATCTTCAGCCATTTCAACACTGCTTTGTTCACGTCATTGTACTTACATGTCCTTAATCGTTTTCTGTCAGCTCCTACAACTTCTTGACTTTTTAAAACAGATTCCCGATTCTTTAGTATTGTTGACACTGTACTTTGTGGAATCCCGAATTTCTGCGCAACATCTTTTTTTTTCTCACTCCACACTCCACAGTCAGTTATTAAGTTTTAAATTTTGTCTCGGGAGACCAGTACTAGGAGTGCAAGATGGAGCGCGTTTGTCTCGGGAGACCAGGCGGTGGAGTGTTAACGGTTAAGGCACGGTCAAACCTCGGAAGGTGCGTTTCTAACTTCATCATCACTGCTACTGGTGTCTGTATCTCCAGAAAAACTGATGATAAATGGATTGGCATGTTCTTTAATTAAATGATCTGTTTCCCAATATAATTTTTCTCTACCTTTAATATGCTCAATAACATTTTTCCAATTAGAAGCTGTAACCATTACGAATAGCGGTCAATGTCAGCTATTCGACATCAGGTAGCAATAGTTTCTTTTACTTGTGCCCAAATTAATTCTATAGGATTAAGATCACAATGATATGGTGGTAATAGTAAAACAGTATGTCCTTTAGATTTTGCTAACTCATCGATTTCGTAAATTTTGATTTGTGGTTTGTGCAGCTTTATTAAATCGTACAACTATGCTTTCAGCATATTGGAGGAATGAGCGATGCCTTTCTTGTTAACCAGTTTATCATTTCAGTTTTATGGGATGCTGTGGTTGGAATTTTCTCCACTTCTTTAGAATGGTAAGGAGCATTGTCCATAATTATTACAGATTTTTCAGGAATATTTGGTAATAACTGTTCTTCAAACCATTTTCAAAAGCAAGCACTGTTCATTTCATTGTGGTAATTAGTGGAGTTTGTCCGAGATCGAAATAAAAGTTGAGCATTTGGTACAAAACCCATTACACTTCCAGCATGAGTTAAAATTAGTAGACGACCTTTGCCAGCTGGAATTTGACAACCACGAATAGATTTATCTCCATGTCACTGTTTAATATTTCCATGATGATCATTCATCCAAGTTTCATCTAAATAAATAAATGAAGTATCTGCTAATTCTTCTCTATACTATCTCGATGAGCAACAATTTCTGGTTTCTCGATATAAAATTTCCTATTATCTATTTTTCCAAATTTCAGATCAAGCTTTTTCATTAGGATATGATATGATGATGAAAGACATCCCGTAAATGATAACTTTTAACTTTTCTCTAATAGAACAAAGTGTAGGATAATTACCTTCTCGAAATATTTCGGAAATTGCTGCTCGAACAACTGATAAATCGAAATCATCCAAATTGGTGACTGGTGCATTCTGACGCCTTTTTTCCAGGGGTTGACAATTTCACTGGCGTGTTTTCTATTTCCAGGTCATCGTCTGCAGTTTTGCTTCCTTCAGTTACAATTCTTTTAATTGTTGATACAGAAACACTAATAGCTAATGAAGTTTCCTTAAAAATGTCACTTTGAAGATTTCTGCCTTCCAAAATACTTATATATGTTTAAAATAATATTTCTAACTTGACTGTGTAATGTTTCTCCTCGCTTACAATTATACTATCCCCCATTACTGCTAAGTACTAAAGGACGGTGACATCATTCGTTGTATGTATTTAATTTTAAGCGATTAGAGATTTAGTTTAATATTTAATAGCACAACCATGAAATATGAAGTATTAATTCGACAATTTTTTAAAAGATGATAAACATTTCAAATTGTTACCGATGATAAAAGGTAAACTGCTATTGGTTGAACGAAACAGAAACTGGCTATTTTATTGGATGACTTGACCTTTGCAATCCATAAGCTCTTTACCATATAAGGCAGGTCATCTTTCTTTGAAAAGGATATACATATTTTTATTAATAAGGGAATTTGTTAATTTAATGGATATAATAACTTTTAATTTTATTTAGGTTGTATTATGTTGTAGTAGTTTGATTTCATTTAGCTTTAGACATTTTTACCAATTATAAATTTGTATAACAATTAGTCAAACATTGAAAAAAATGGAGTTGAATATGTTGAAAATGAATTTAAATTGAATATTAAGAAAAACTGAATTACCAAATAAATGTAATTTATTTAGCAATTCAATTTTCTCAATATTATAAAATTCCCTTACTTTTTTACATTGGAATATTAGCATATTCACTTCATTTGTGCTTAGCAGTAGTTACCGTAAAATCAGAATTACACTGTAGCAAATAACCCCCAATTATATCTAGTAACTAATGACTAGCAATCAGCTTATCAAAGACATCTGATGAGAGAATTAAGAAATACTGAAGACATTCAAGTATAGATAATCCTCAATTTACCACCGTCTTGACTTAAAACTGATTTGCACTTATAACAGTGATGTCATCAGTGGAGTTGATCTGAGTTTGATTCTCTAATCTAATGGTATGATGGTTTATGGTTTGATATATATAAAGCATTCTTTTTATGTCTGATTCTTGTATTTTTTTGTTTAAGTTTGTTATAATAAATGAAGTTCAATAATAAATATTAGTAACTGACTTATACTTAGTGGGGTTCAGAATTCTTGGAACCAACTCTGTCATAAGTCAAGGACTATCTATGCCAGTGAAAATCAGGAAGGTGTGTGTGAAAAAAAGAAAGGAATCTATATTTAAAGTTCATTTTGTACATCTCTCATAACAGTTATGGCTTGTTGATTAAAATCTGTTTGAAAAATAGAGTATTTTGGTCACCTGCCATCTGGAGAATCCTAATTCAATTCAGATCTTACATATATTGATTATTTTTGGGAGGGACAAGTCTGATCAGTTGAATTCCATCCTTCAAACTTATGGCAGTTCCATCCAGATATTGATCAGCTTATGATAAATTCTGAAATGGTTGCTACCAAATATTTCTCTTTTATGATTTGATAGAATAAGTAATTTAAACAAACCAAAAAATGAACTATGGACTATATTGGCAGTGTATAAATGAATTGACTTTTGCTTCACAGATTCTAAGGACGTGTGTCCATCTGAGAGAAAAACTGTTGTGAGAAACTCTCCAGAGAGAATTTCAGAAATGGATACACCTCTGAAAGCTACTTTCGGGTGTGTTCATTTATGAAATTCCCTATCGGGAGTCTCTCACGACAGTTTTTCTCTCAGATGGACACCACAACCTAAGACTAAATCAAGTTCCTTGAAATATTTCAGGAATTAAGGCTTCACTACCAGTCTGACTGACCTCAATGGATATGGGAAGTCTGTAAATAGAATGAAGATAAACATCTTATTCAAATATTTAGCTTAGAGAAAAAAAAAGTTGGAGAATAGAAAGAAAGGGGTACAATATAAGGAGGGAGAGGACAAAAGTGAGTGAAACAAGCAAATTTAGAGAGAACTGCATGATCTGGTTCATTCCTAATAACTTTACTGTTAGTCAAGTAGCCCTGTGCGAGACAGATCTGATTGTCCTAAAGCCATGTTATAGAGAGATCAGTAATAGCATTGTTTCTAAAGTGATAGGATATGTGTTAATAAATTAAGACTAAAAGAAAACCTATGCTAGACTTAGAATACTAGCTAAAAAACCAATTAAATTTGATCAAACAATCTTTTCTGTTTGTGATAAACTTATTCTAAGCTAACAAGGGGGAGGCCACAACCTCCATCCAACCGCTTTCGATCAGCTTTAACATACAGCTTGGGGCCGTCGAAAAGTAATTCATGTAAAAGGGTTTAGGTCACTACGCCTTCGTTTTTAAAAAAATGGAAGTTAAATGTCATGACACCGGATTGTGCCACTTATATACCAAAAAATTACAGCTATTCCAAGTAAAGCTGCAGCATAGCGGTTAAGGTGATTTCCTGCGGTAGTGAAAGTTGTGAGTTCGAGTCTCCCTTACGTACTTTTTTCCCCAAGTGAATAAATTAAAATATTACTAACAATAAAACTTCAGGTAAAATCACATCTTTTTTGTCATACTTACGTTTGACAAAATCACCCTTCAGTTATTGTTAGATCTCTTTCTCGCTTTATCTCAGTCATTCTCACTCTCCAGTTGTCGTAATTCACTGTGCATCGGGTGATAAGTAATATACAATATAATATTAGGTTGTTCCGAAAGTTTCTTTTGCGATCTGCATGCAGCTACTTTTATAATTTTCTTATTTTACAACTTATCAATTCGAACAAAACATTCTATGATAGCTAGATGACAAATAAAGCCAACAATACCTAATTGTAAGACGTAAGATTACATGTTTATATAAAATAAATATTAGTCTCACTGTTCACTGGCAAGTACATTGTGAATCATTGAGGGTGGTAGAAGTAAATTTCAGAGTAGGAATATTAGTAAAATACTACACATTTTGCAGTCAATCAAATAATTTATGACAAATTTTTTTATGACAGTTATTACGACAAAAAAAATTTGATTTTACCTGAAGTTTTATTGCTAATAATAATTTAATTTATTCACCTGAAAAAAAAGGCACATAAGGGAGACTCGAACTCACCACATTCAGTTCTGCAGGAAAGCTGCTTAACTGCTACACTGCTGCTTTGGTCCAAATAGCAACAATTTTTTAGGTATATAAACAGTGCAATCCGGCGTCATGACATTTGACTTCAATTTTTTTTTAAACGAAGGCGTAGTGACGTAAACCCTTTTAAACGAGTTACTTTTTGATAGCCCCCAGCCTGTATGTTAAAGCCAATCGAAATCAGTGGGACGGAGGTTGTGGCCTCCCCTTGTAAGACTGATAAGCTATCTAATAGTTAATCTAGCTGAATATTAAATCTATGTAAGGAAAACTTTTTAAGATAGATCAGTGTACTAGTAGGAAGACTGAGTATAGTTAAAATGAATTAATGCTATGTTATACTACAATTAAATAATAAATAATCTATGTAACCTTAGTATTAAAATTCCTTCAGCTGGCTAATATTTAAGACAAAGTAGTAGCAATGTTAACTTCAATATTCCATGTTTTCAGCCTCTGTATCCCCATCATTTGCAAGAAATGACAGTCACCACTATGCTGATTAAAACCAGGAGGAAGCAAGATTCCTGTGATTGTGTACTTTGTTGTTACTATTTGTCACACATAATGAACATAGAGCAAAATGGGTTCTATTGCAGCTTTATAAATAGCTTGATGGATTTGAAACCAAATCCCCAGGGTTTTTGCAATACTGAAAAGGATGTCTGAAATTTTTAAACTCTTCCATTAGGTAATGAATGTATGGGATTCAACTGAGCCTGTCATTTATGATTATTCCTAGATGTTTGAACTTGTCAAGCCATAGCCGTGGAATCTGTCTAAAGACAATCATGCTTTTAGTTTTGTTGTATTGATTAATAATTTAAATTTACTTGTGGATATTTTCTAAAATGTCAGTAATTCCATATAATCTATTTGTTTCTGAATAAGGCAGTAAAAATATATCTGCATAGCCATATGTTGAATCTATAGAAAGATATGAAGATTATTTTATATGATGCTCCAGAGGTTGGAATCAGACTGAAACTTATGGATAGTTTCTAATCATATATATGATGATATAGGTGTTCTGTGATAATATTCCAGCACTTTGAAGTATTCCTAAAGGATTATGTAAAAGTTCTTATGACACTCCTTCAGCTTCAGTTCATGCAAGATGTCTGCATTGTGCATGGTCATAGGCCTCCTGAAGTTAATAGATCAATGGTTCCCAATCTTTTTAGGTCCCCCGTACCCCCCTCGGCTTTTAGTAAATTATCTGGTACTCCATGCACATGTGCAGGACGTGCAGAGGCTTGAGGGGCACTGATCTGGCAATTTCACTAGTTATCTTGAATGTTAACTGGGCATTTTGAGTTATTGGACTCTGCAGTGAGAAAAAGTATGCAATCTCACTAGAATAGCCTGGAAATGTCGATAACAATTATTTTTAGAATAGCAACATAATATACTTGTGTTATTTTGCATTCCTGGAATGCCATCTTGCACCCCCAAGGAGTGTGAACACCCCTGGTTGGGAACCACTGCAATAGATATTAGGAAAGTTATCCTTTATGGCTATGTCAATAGTTTATTGCAGTGCTTCTCAAAGTATGGGTCGCGACCCCATATGAGATCGCGTAACAAAATTTGGGGTCGCAAAAGTTTTAGCAAATGTTTTAATTCATATTCCAAGTTTATATACCTGTATATCCAGGATTGCAAAAATATTTTCTCAAGGTAAAAGGAGTTGCCAAATAGAAAAGTTTGAGAAGCACTGGTTTATTGCATCTTGGATGGCATCATTTGTTAGATTAATGATACTTATATTTGTTAAATTAAAGATATCAGTATTATATATATTTGGGAATTGAAATTAATATCTAATTATAATAAGGTATAATAAAGCAGTAATATACAGGATGAAGAAAAAAAATTTGTCATAATATTTGTATTCTGATAAGAGGTCGAAACAAGTCGAAAATGTCTAATGAACATATGATCTAAATGGCATTTTTCGAGTTATAACCCTTTAAAGCTAGCCAATCACCATTGAGTACACAAAGTGTCACAACGTGTTGCAGTGCCAAGACACTTTGCATTGTGTCGCTCTCTTATTTAATACAAAAGGTTAGTAAGAAGGCGAGCGACGCAATGTGATACTTAGTGGCAACGTGACATATCATGATACTTTGTAAACTAGATGGTGATTGGCTAGCTTTAAAGGGTTATAACTCGAAAATGGTGCCATTTAGACCACATGTTCATTAGACATTTTTGACTTGTTTCAAGGTCCTCTATCAGTATACGAAATATTACAATGAATTTTTTCTTCACCCTAATATAAACTAAAACAGACTACATGGATAGCCAGAAATATTAAATTACTAGTACATTTTAATGAATGTGCTTATTATTTACTTTTATTTTTAATTATTTTTTGTGTGTCATTATTTAATATTGTTTCATCATAGATTATAGTTCATTTAAAATGTGTATGGATATGTGTCTGAAATTATAGTGAGAGATCCATCCAGGAGCTGCAAACTGGTGGATGCAAATTGAAATTCAAATGAAAAGGGAATATATGAAATGGAAGCACTAAATAGGAGAAAAATTTTATTATGAGAAATGTTTTCATTTCTGTATAATAGAATACAGGGTACCACATTTCTATGGACTAGGCATTTTTCTCAAACTATCGGGTGTACATGAAAATTGTTAAACTCCCGCACCAGAAATGTCGCCGTTATTATTTTCTCTTGCTTGGAATCTTTAATCGCGTCTTTTAGAAAACTAAATCCCAATCTCATTATAAATTTACGCCAGAAGTGTCGCCGTTACAATTTTCTCTCGCTTCGAATCTTTACTTCCAGAAGTGTCGCCGTTACTATTTTCTCTTGCTTTGAATCTTTAATCGGTTACTATTTTCTCTCGCTTCGAATCTTTAATTGCGTCTTTTAGAAAACCTAAACTCAACTCCTCTCACTTCAAATCTTTAATTGCGTCTTTTAGAAAACTAAATCCCAATCTTTTTATATAAATTTTGTTTTAAATTATCATAGTTTACTTCCTATTTATATTTGTATACTTATTTTTGTTGTTTGACTTCAATTTGTCTTTTTCGATCAAAAAATGTTGACTGTTCCCCGGCTCGAGAGTTCAGTTTGCATTCGGCATATCAAGGCTATATAAATGTTGCATTTAAATAATATTTTATTCATTTCAGAAATAATAGTTTTTATTTAGATAAAAATTATAATTTTTATCTAAATAACTTTGAAAAGGTAAATCGATAGTTTATTAGTTGCCAATTTCATGTAAAGAAAATTTCAAAGTTTAGTCTGGAGAAAAAACAAGCAAAAGCATTATATACAAGGTTATGTTAAATAAACAAAAAATCTCAAATTTGACAGATAAGAAAAAAATGTTTAGGTTTTGGTGTATTTGGGCACATAGTGACCAGGGCTAACTAGTTTAACATATAGCAGTATTTCAAGATGGAAAAGTTTACAGAAAAAATCTCTCTTTACACTTTAAATTTTTTATTCAAATTTCTGAAATGGGAAACTTCTAATTGATTCAATTTATGACACACATTACATTATACATATAATGGTTTCCATACCTCTGAATTCAGCATAAGAGGTTTGAGTTATGAATAAAACTTAGCAATTGATTATGTTCATAATTAAGGAACATCTTGTTAGGATCTGACAGATTGCAGACTTCACCAAGGAAGAAAATAAAAACGAAGACACACAATCATTATTATTAAAAAGAAAATACAACTATTTATAATACGATACACTGCCAAAACTTATACTATGAAAAATAAAGTAAAATATAATAAAAGATTATTATATTTTACTTTCCTGCCTAAGAGCTGTTTTTATTTTTCATAAAAAGAAAATGTTTTATTTTTTACTTAAAGTAATTTTTGACAAGAGCAGCAGGGTTGCAGAGTCGGAGTCAGATTTTTTTAAAAGATGGAGTCGGAGTCAGATCATTTGCCATCCGATTCTACAACCCTGGATTGCAGAGTCGGAGGTTTTTGGGTAGAGTCAGATTTTTAAACTGCCCAAAGTCGGAGTTGGATTTTTTTTTTAAAAAAGGTGGGGTCAGGGTCAGATTCGGATTATTTGCCATCCAACTCTGTAACCCTGAAGAGCAGCAGACCTGGAGTTGCTTCTTGTCTCAATGTGTTAGCTTTCAGAGTTTTGAAGATGATTGGCCAGGAAGCAGAAATGATGTACCACTTGACTGCCAATGCATTAGTTCTTTACTTAATCAGCTTGTATAAATATCATCCATTTTCATCTGGTCATCAGTTGTGTATTGGTCAATCTGTATCATTATTATTATGCATTTATTGTATTTTTATGTTTGTGGATGATTCAATAATCATCTAATATTGTTCTACAGTGTGGGTTAAAGGAGGAATATTCACCCAAAGAGATGACTAATAAACATCTGATCTTACTACTATTGCTTTGGTTATTTTTTCTTTTTCATCAAGTTTGTGACTACAGACTGGTTGGCAAGGGTTAACTAGCTACAGTGCTGAATTCCAGCTCAAATTTTAGTCTATAGGCAAACTGGGTTTGGGCACTCCAGTCTCAAATGTTGTAATCTATGCTTTAAATTAAAAACAAAATAATTTTGATAATTATATTAAATAAATTTTGAAAATTAAAAAATAAATTCATGTTTTTCTGATCATTTATCATTTTTCAGTTTATATAGAAATAGTGTAAACTCACTAATTCTAGACTAATTTCAAATATTTTTCTATAATGAATTGTGCTAAGTTTGTAGCATATGACCTTTTTAATTTTTTAACAATGATTTGTTTTTTATAATAATTAATTTAGAATGTATTTTTCATCATATCAAAAATGTATTTTTAATATAGCACAATATCATAAAAATTCTATTTTAATAAAAATAATTTTATATTTTGCAAATTATTTTATATGCTAAAAGAAATCATTTACTTTTTATAAATTATGATTAAGATTAAAAAGTATAAGAAAAAAAATTTTGGATATTAGTTATGATAATTTTAAAAATTATATATATCATATTTTAGGTAATTGTGGAAAAGGCTCCAAAAGCTAGAATTGGAGATCTGGATAAAAAGAAATACTTGGTTCCATCAGACCTTACAGTAGGTCAGTTTTATTTTTTAATAAGGAAGAGAATTCATTTAAGGCCAGAAGATGCTTTATTCTTTTTTGTAAACAATGTAATTCCTCCTACAAGTGCAACAATGGGTTCTCTTTATCAGGTAAATAAACAAATCTTTATTGTTTTATTATAATTCAAGATTATGTATATAAATCATTTTATCAATAATTTTTTAAAAGAAAAAATAATGTTTTTTTATACTTTAGATTTAAAATAAGATTGATAATTTTTAATGACTAATTTTATATCATTGTACCAATATTTTCTTGAATTATATATAAAAATAAAAAATTACATTTTATTTATGAAGGTCATTTCAATATCACTCATATTTAAGCTACTATTAAATAAATTTCATTAAAAACTTAAAATAGAAAAGTCAATATGATAGCACTACAGATGGTGAAATTGCTAAAAGCATTTGTAGTTAAGGAGTCTTTGCAAGAATGCATTACATTATGTCATTATTTTGTACATTATGTCATTATTTTATGTTATGTATTTAAAATTATTCATGATATTTATGCAATTTCTTCACTGAGATTTCTTTAAAAATAAAATATGTTTTTTTTATTATGTAACTTACTTTATGCTATTTTAAATAAATTTAGAAGAAACCTATGATCAAAGACCACCTGCTTATTGAGACCGATCATTGATCGCCCATTGCTGGTCTTATTAGACAGGTTACACTGTACAGAAATAACAAAAGATAATATTAGTATAAGAAAAAAGTATAAAATATTGATCCTCTCAATTTTCTGTATATAACCAGGCTGAAATTACTGATTTAACTTATCACTAATTTATTATGTAATCAAAATTATTGGAAAAACTAGATCATAATTCTTTAAGTGGTCCATTTGCATAAAGATATATTTTAACAGAGAAACAGAATAGGTAATTAATAAAACAAAAGGAAATTAATTTACAAAAGAGAGATCTCATTTATGATTAACTGTTTAAATTGCTAATAATCTCTGGCAGCATCTCCATTTGCCAAGATATAATAAATAAATTATTAACTTGAATAATTTTTCAAAAATAAGTAAATAAGATTGTACTGAATTTCTAGAATAAGCCACTAACTTCTTTTAAATATGTACATAATTTAGGGAAAAATATAGAGAAATAATTGGTAGCAAAATTAGTTAAAGCTGTGAGATATTATCCTTGTAATTAATTCAATTATCATCCATTTTATTTACTTTTTAATAATTATTATTTATAATTCATTTGAATCTATTTAAAAATAGAATTAAAAAACATTTTATTCTACTTTCAAATATCACAAGAGCTAAAAACACTAACAATCATTGTCTAATTTTGATTATTTTTAACAGATGGAATTACTTTTTATATTATTGAGATCTTGCCTCCCAAGGCATATGAGAGATATGAAGAAGAAATATAAATTAAAATTTTATCAAATAATGTAACATTTATCAAAAATTACATTAATTCTTATTATAGCTGAATAGATCTTATATTTATAAGGAGTATTGAAAAAGATTTTATTTGAAATTTTTCAAAAAAAAAAAAAAAATAAATATAAAAAAATTAAATTAATTAAAAAAAAATTAAATTTAAAATATTTAATAAAAAAATAAAAAAAAAGTTTAAATAATAAAACTTTTATTATATATAACAAAATTTATATTCAAAAAATTTATTTAAAAATTCAGTAATATTAAAATAAATGCTTTAATTCATATTTAACAATTAATATATTAAAAACATTACTATTTTATATTAATAATGTTTGGCTAACCTGGTGGTGCCACCATTCGTTGCCACTTCTGAAAGAGGGTAGTTTTAAGACAATCACGAGGACTGAGAGCATATGCTTTATGACGAGACATGAGCTCTTGCATTGGTTCTAAAATTACACATAACTGAAGAATAGAGAAAAATATAAACATATTTATTATATTTCTGAAAAGTAATAAGATTCACCTGTAACTTCATAATCAATTGACATTACAATTATTTTTGACGAATATTTAAATTTAAATATAATAATTAATATAATAGGTACAAAAATATACAGAAAAGTTTTCAATAATAATAAAAAAACCAAGAAATATGGTAGCACCCTGTTAACCCTTTGCGCTCCTGAAAAATATTTTTTTTATTGGTCTATCGCTATAGCGTGGCCATTTAAAAAAATTATGATTTATTGTTTTTTTATCATAACTTTTTTGAATTTTAACATTTTTGACACGAAAAAATTGGATTTTGTCGGCAATATACCGTACTTTGATACCCTTTTTTAATTTTGGATGAAGAATCAAAAGAATAAAAGAAAAAAAATACGAAAGCAATTAGGCCTAATTTGCATATATAAACAATACGTAATTTTTCAAATTATTCATGATTTCGGGTATCGGATAAAAAAAATTCTTATATATTTACATTCTTGATGA
>AYEL01089419.1:0-30620 GCA_000484575.1 Olivierus martensii | reverse complement strand
TAAAGAAACTTTAGAAAATAATATGGATTTAATCACTCTCTCTAATAACTCTGATACTGAAGATCAATGGAAAGAACTTAAAGGTTTAATTATTGAGACATCCAAAAACCTGTTAGGAATGAAGAAAAGAGAGGCTAGAAGATCTTGGATGACAGAAGAAATCCTTGACCTAATGAAAGAAAGAAGAAAATATAAAAATAAAAGTACTTACTACAAGCAGATTCACAAAGAAATTCAAGCGAAAATTGTGGAAGCAAAAGAAAGATGGCTAATTGAGAAGTGCAAAGAAATTGAGCACCTACAGAAAATACATGCCTGTAGGGAGCTTCACAAGAAGTTAAATGAGCTAACTTTTAATAAGAGAAACTTTTCAATGTGCACTGAAAAACATGATGGAAAACTGGCAACAGACAGAGATGAGGTGATTGCTGAATGGGAAAAATATATTTACAAGCTCTATAATGATCAAAGGCAAGACCTAGCATCTGAAGAAGCTGAAGGACCAGAAATCTTAGAGATGGAAGTTAGACATGCAATTGCTAAACTTAGAAGTGGAAAATCCACTGGACCAGATGGTATACCAATAGAAATTTTTAAACTTCTTGGAGATAAAGGAATAAAAGGGCTTACAAAACTCTTAAACAACATATACAATAAGGGAAGAATGCCTGAAGATTTCAACCATTCTATTACAATAGCCATCCCAAAGAAACCGAACGCTCACAAATCCATAGAATTTCGAACCATTAGCCTTATCAACCATATAAGCAAAATTTTATTGAAGATAATACATAATAGAATTTACTCAAAACTTGAGTCCATTTTAGGAAATACCCAATTTGGTTTCAGAATCAGTGTTGGAACAAGGGACGCAATCTTTTCGTTGGGACAATCGCAGAAAGAGTTATTGACATGAATGTTCCACTCTACTTGTGTTTCATAGAATATGAAAAAGCATTTGATAAAATCAAACATGATAGGCTTACTCTATGTTTGATACAACACCTGAATTGGCTTGTCGGATGCGTCAACTTTCATACCAAAGTGACTTACAATCCCGCACTTCGCTCACTTGCATACATATACGTAACAAGTTTAAAGTTATTAGCTTACAGAGTAATTCATTCATGTCATCTTCTTTACAATTAATATATATTCCGAACAAAACATCAATACAAGATCATTCTTACATTCTCATATCGGACCAGTGGTAAAATTAGTTAGATTAGATGATGACGTTATTGCCCTGGACAGCTCTTCCGGAGGACAGTTCCCGATTCCGTATCACGTGATTGCTAATGACGACGGAGAAGATGGAAGTAAGGTGGAAGTAAGTTAACTCGTAAACTAAAGTATAATACGTTAGATATTAAGAAATTAATGATAAATAATAAAGTGCATAATAAAATAAAATAGGATAGGTCAGAGTTAACTTTCTCACAATCTTTTAGGAATACATTAAGTATATTATAAACAAAAATTATACAAATTTTAAAAATTATTCAAAATCACAAAATTAAAAATATGTAGTTATCTGCAATCATTAAAAATAAAAATAAAAAGGTAATAATCTTTCACAACAAGCAGTGCACCCTTATGGGAGTATCGAAAACCGACTGTAGGATATCCTTTAGTCTGCATTGCTGACTTTAAATAACCATCTCCACACACTATGGATCGTTTCTGGTTCCGTGAAATTTATCACACAGCCTCTCTTTTTCTTTTTGAGAATTTCTAATGCCTCAATCATATTCCTGTCCCAGTTCTTTTCATCTGGCCAGATAATTCTTGCTCTACCCCACTGCACTTCAACATTGTGCAGCAGCAATCTCTGGCTTAGCGCAGTGGAGAGTTTACCATACTTGAGGTCCGTTTTATGTTCTTTTATCTTCGCTTCTAAGTTCCTCTCCATATACCCTATATACAACTCTTCCCTACCCAATGAGTGATTAGTTAAAGGAATTTCATATACTCCACTCCTGACCTTATCCTGATATCGGTCTTTGTCATTTCTAATCATCCCGAAAACAGTCGGATTCCTTTTAAAACTCAGTACAATTAGTTAACCCGCTGATGTTTTTGACAAACTTTTCTACGCACAGGGCTTGGTCAACACTCCTAAAGGTATGAGATTTACTTGTCCATGTCTTCTCCTTACACAAACTCCTCTCTACTTTGTCATGTAGCTTCCTTAGAAAACTTTCCCCATACCCATGTTTTTGGCCGATTCCCATAATCATATTAATTTCCTCCATTCTGTCTGTGAATCCGGAACAGTGAGTGTATGCTCTCCTGAAGAGGGCCGAAAAGGCAGCCTTCTTGTGTGATAGCCTATCCTCTGATAACTAAGTTTAAAATAAAGCACATTAAGCAGTGGAAAAACATCGTAGTTTATTGTAGAACAAGAACAAATTTTCCACTGCTTAATGTGCTGTTATTTTAAACTTAGTGAATAGAAGTAAAGCAATTTTATTAGTTTTATTATTTTATCTTTGTATTTGTCTCTGAAACTATAGGTATATACAAAGAATCGCTACTAGGTTTTCTATACACCATAGTCCTATAATCTCCACCCGTAATTGTGATCCTTAGGTCAGGGAAGTGTACATCTGTTTTACTTTCCTGCTCCTTCTTAACTATAAGCCCCAAACTACTATTCGATAAAGAAGCAACCATTTCTTCTGCCTTACATTCGTTCTCCCAAATGACCAAAATGTCATCTACGTACCTCAGATATACTTTTAAAATCAGGTTATAAAGCTGGATAGTCGCCCGCTCTTGTCGCCTAACCACCAACTCGGCTAAAACACCTGCCATTGGACTACCAATTGGAACTCCCTTCACTTGTCGGTAAAACTTCTGATCAAACTTAAAATAAGAATGATGGTGGACCAGGTCACAGAGTTCTCTCAGACATTCCACCAGCCCTTCCTGCTCTTCCACCTCCTGCAGGCCATTACAAAGTAGATGATAAAGTTCAATACAAGCTGGTTCAATTCAAATGGAGGGATAAAGAGATTCAAAGTCAAAAGTTGTAAATGTCTCTTCTGGGAATGGGCCTTTTTCCAAAAGCTTATCAAGAAGCTCCTCTGTACAAAATAGAGAGGAGTTTGTGTAAGGAGAAGACACGGACAAGTAAATCTGATACCTTTAGGAGTGTTGACCAAGCCCTGTGCGTAGAAAAGTTTGCCAAAAACATTGGTGGGTTAACTAATTGTACTGAGTTTTAAAAGGAATCTATAACAGTCTACTCAGAACTACTTAGCCTTAGTCAGCCGGATAGTATGCTGAACACGCTTCCGGTATATAGTATTGTCAGCATTATGTTGAAAGAGAATTTGCTTAGTTAATTTACTTCTAACTAGTAAACCCGTTGCAATGTTAAAGTACTTTAATGCTTAACGTAAAGTACTTTATGTTTTTGTGTCTGTAGCAAGTATGAGACTGTTTTGAGATTTATAGTTACAATTTACCCTGTAAAACGCAGGAGAAATATATTCTGAGTTATATGAATCCGTCTTCTAGTAGCCACATAGGCTATATAAGATCTGTATAGCATCATATAGTCGCGTTATAAATTATATGAGCAATACTGCAATTTTTTATCTCGTTAAACAAATCCTTTTTTATATGAGTATCGTGTAATACGGGCTCTATTATACAGGTAGTTCCCAACTTTACCAGCAAATTGGTTCCTGAAGTTGGCTTGTAAAATAAGAATTCGTAAATCAAGAGTGAATTTTCCATATATAATGTTAAAACCATGAATACCGTTCTCAACAATGAAATTTGAACAAAATAAAATTAAACTCAGCAAAATCAATAGCATACGGTTAAACAATAACTTATTTATCTAAACAATTGAAAATACAGAGTTTAAAATCAAGAAAATTGATTTTAAACTCTGTATTTTCAATTGTTTAGATAAATAAATTTGTTAATAAAAAAATAGAAAATTCAATTTTCTATACAAAAAAATTATTTTGGCATACGAATTATAAAAAATTAAAAAATTATTTATGGTTTACGAATATTAAGGAATTTTTATTCATCATCATCATTAACAAATAATTAGATGAGCTTTTATACAATGAATAATATCTGAGAAACAAATCGGTAATGAAACTTACTTGCATAATTTGCCAATGAAACAATGACAACTATAGCGCGCGCTACTTCCGCTTCTCGATCCGCCATTTTGATTTTCCGATTTCGTAACAAACGAACTTTCTACTATAACATCGAATTGTACTGTATCGTATAGTTATATACATGGTCTTAAATGCCGTTTTAATATGCGTTTGGCATTTATTTATTGCAATTGGTGTTCATATTTGCGATTTTTTTTATATTTCATATTAAAAAAAACTCGTAAATTGGAAACCTTTTTTTTATGAATTAACAAAATTATCATATTGTTAATTCATAAAAATTAACAATATGATAATTTAAAGGGTATTAGTTTTTTCCGTTTGCACATGATAAAAAGAGAATATTTAAATTTTTTGAATTGCATCAAATTAAACTACGTTCGGAAAATGTATAATTAGATACAAATAAACATTTTAAGAAACAGAAAACTGTAATTTAAAGAATTATATTTATAAAGATTAACATATTTATATTTTTCTATGTTGTATTTAAAATACTATTTTCAATAATGTAATAAGAAAATATGATAACAACAACCTTTTATAATTACACATTAGTCATTATTAATTATATTATGCTATAGGCCTATATCTATGGATGAAATTCATAGATATATTAATATATATAACATAATATAATTGGCTTGAAAAATCTTGGAATTGTCACATTTCTAAAATCTTGCAAAACTTTTGATAAAGCAGATATAGCATTACGAATATAATTACTTAGATTTCGCTATTTCTTGAACGAAAAATAAAGTTTGATGCTTAAAATAACTATGTTTTAATGATAATTTGATTAATTTTTATTAAACCATCAAATATCTCTAGGGGTACCTTTAGCGGCAATCATTTCATAGCCCATTACAAGCTGGTTTTCACCCTGGTGGAATAAACCGAAAGACTGAAAGATGTGATTCGAGGTGCGGGACATGAACCTCATCTGAAAACTGCATGTTTTTCAGGAAATCTGAATCTTCTAAAGTAGTAAGCGACTGCTTTAACATACCGCCAATTTTTCGTTGAAGAGTTCAGAAATAAAATAACATTTTTTACAGCTGTTTATTATTCTATATATTTAATATTTTGTATGCATCCTATTATTTTATAATAGCATTTGAATTCGTTTTGATATATTTGTTTATAATTTTTCATATTTAAAAATATTATGATGCTAGATTTAATTTCTTCTATCATTTGCCTTTTAATAGTATATTTTTCTACGATAACATATCGCCATGGACAATCTTTGAAAACCACTGCGATATTCCATGTTCTATGTGTAATGCGTATACAGTATAAATAGACATAGTCCTTAGACATGGTAAATCCTTCTTTTTCAAAAAATTACCAAATTCAGTAATTACAATATTTTCTAGCAATAAAAGTTCAGTAATTATATTTATTAAAAATAGCTAAATAGTGTAATACTTACGTTGTTGCAAAGGTTCCGATAAGAATAACAACAAACAAAAGGAGAAGTAGGTGTACTTTCGTAAATACCATGTCAAGTTCGTTAATTCTGTAAGATATTTAATTTTTAAAGTTTTTTGTATTTTTTAATTAAAGTTTTAAAATATTTATCATATTCTTTTATGCATGCATTAACTATCCGAAAACGAAATAGTAATTAAATAATAATTATGTCATATTAAAAAAAATGTATTCTTCAAAGAACATATTACATATTTTTCTAATATTGCTTTTATTTGGGATAATTAAAGAAATAACATTAAAATGTATTTCATCAAAATCAACTTCAATGGCACAATCGCTCTGTTGAATTTCATACAAATCTATAGTTCAACAGTTTTTAAAAGGAAATCTCAAGTTTGAATGTGCATCATATTTTAACAGATGAATCTACAATATTAATAAATTTAACTCGAATGTTAGCTTTAACGGCCTGACAACCTTGAAAAATTTTATAACAATTAATCAAATATTGAAAAATATTATCTAATGTGTTATGTAGTGGGTAATGTATATAATGGTGGTATAATGTATTATAACTTATCCTATTTATTTTGTAGTTCAAAATATTACAGCAAAGTTTAAATATTCGCAATTTTTAAACTGTTGGAAAATAAAGATTAATTCGCTTGCCTTCCATATCAAATTCTATAATTTTCTGCTATATATCATTAAAATCCAATAATTATTTAATATTTATTATGAAAGTATCTTGAAAGTTTAATCTCTTAATTTTAACCATTTTTAGATGGTTAAAAGTTAGAAAGTTAATTGATACAACATTCAGATTATCCTTATTAACAATAGAACATCATTATCTAATTTCTTGAAAGTCTATTAATTAAAAAAAAAAAAACAAATAAAGCTTAAGAGACAAATAATGATCGCATAATCTGTTATTTCCTACATAAAATTGGACAAGACTGGAATCATATCAAATCTATTGATATAATAATTCTTAAAATACAACATACTCTGCACACATAATGTACAGCATTCGATTAGAATACTGCATTTGATTAAATTACTGTACATAAATCATTGATAGTCTATAATATCTTGCAAAAGCAATTTATGTAACAATGTAATTTTTCGAATTAAGAACAAACACTTCAAATATTGATATATGAATATATTAATTAGAATAAAAGGTGATAGACCAAAACACTGAGATAGAAAATATAGATTATCATGATATGCTTTTCTTTATTAATAATGAAATTAATCTATAAAAGATTAATAATTTAACATCAGCTATTTCAAAAATTCAGTAAATAATATAGTACAGCATTTAAATCAAAATAAAAAATTCTGTAATATCTTCTGATCGTTGCTATTTAATCTTATGCAAATTTAAGCAATAATATTCAAATAAATCCAAATTTTATTGGTCTTAAATTTTTAGGAATTAATAAATTATTCTTAATATTTGTCATATCATTTTTGTTTTTAATTTTAAGCAATTTTCCATTTTTATTAGATGGTGATTGCAAGAATCATTCCAGACCACACTGCGACCAAGAGCTCTTAATACGGGCACTCCACGCTTACGAATAAAGTTCAGCATGACGCAAGACATCGGAAGACTCTGTCAGATGGCTGCGGTGGAAACATGCTATGCTTTCACTCAATTCTCAAATCTCACACCTCCAATTTTTCAGGAGGGGTTGAATCTCACCACGACCTGGCGGCTGACACTACCAGAGTGCTGGTAGTCCATTATAGGCATGGAAGTGCCCCGCAGTTTAGGACTCACTGAATGGAAAGCGGCGTAAAAATTACGTAGGACCGAGGAGAATGCTCATTGATGCAGCAGAGGCTTTTCCTGCAGACACTATCTTTACCTGTTTTTTGTCGGGGCGGTATGTTCTTAGTGTCTGGTACTAAGAATATATCGGGCATTTTCATGTCTACAACGGGCTCTCTGCACCTAAGAAGATAAAAGGGGCATTTTTTGCAATATGTCTCTGCACCTTCCAGGTTCCTTGCAGACGCATACCGATATCTCTATACAACTTGAGCAGCCTCGTTCTATCTGTAGTGGGGCGTCCAAGCAGGATAAAGTCATCGGCCATTTATCCCTTCGGCACAATACTCCTGACTGGACGCCAGGCGACTTTATCCTGCTTCCGGTCCGTAGAGTTTGCCCTGCACCCACTCTTCGCCGTGTGGGCTACTCTGTGGTTTTCATTTCGAGTTCCCAAATCCCTATGAGTCGGGATTAAAATTGGACCGATCATACATTCTGCATAGAGTAGAGGCTTCTTAAAAGAATCCCAGTCCAAAGTGGAGTACCGTGCCGAAGGGATAAATGGCCGATGGACTGAAGCCTTAACGGTGCCAGTTTAAGGAATAGTCAGCCTCAGGTTGAAGGTTATTTGTCCTCTTTTTGATCATGGTGGGAGGCTTATTTTTCCTCGACGGAAACATAAAACGCTCTATGGAATTTACCCGAACAATGTCGGCTGTGTCAAGCAACCGAGCCCGACTGATTTATGTGCATCAATCCCCACTGTGCTTTTTGTGCTTTCCATTCAATGAATACTAAGTGGCGGGGGTATTACAGTGCTCACCATGTCGTACGGCTATCATTCTGGTTCAGCCGTCAAATGGAGAATGAGGTTCAAAGAGCTGAATCTAGACCTCCATCCTCCATCGTTCAGTCATGGGTATTGACTATCTCGTGATGGAATTTGCAAATAGTCACCGATCCTCATGTGATTTAGCAAAATAACTTAGTTTAAGAATTGTCGAGAAGTTCTTAGTAGGATATAAAATAACCTTAATGTTTTTTCACGCTTCTTATCAACCAAATGATGAAAATAGAACAGAAAAAAGAAAAATTAAACTTAAATACAGTGGACTCGCGTTTTTACGAACTATTTACGAATTATTTAGTTGATCCCAAAAATTTTGTAATGTTAATTAATGCCATTCCCATTTACGAACTTTTCTGGGGTGTCCGTATGAATTCGTAAAATCGAGAGTGCACTGTATTTCAAAATTAATCTACTTACAAAGATCAAAGATGAAATATACAATCTGACTTGTTTCAAAGAGATTATGGAACACGATAGACTGAAAAAATAGGTAAACTTGTAGTTGTATTGTATGAAATGCGCAAAATCATAATTGCTTATATGCTTTACCAAGAAAGTTATTTATCATTAATTAATCACAGTAAACATGTTTGCAATATATAAAATGATACACGATATTATAGAACAAATATCAAAATGGAAATTGTTATAGTTAATGAATATATTGATTATATTGATTTCAGTGTTCAAACATAAAGCCGTGCCAAGATAATTTATCTGAAATAATCAATAAATTGCAATTTTATAAGTGAGTAATTAAATTTATCCATACATATAAATATGGGTAAATTCAATTTAAAAATTAAAACGATAACTATCTATATTGTACTACTATTTTTATTTAAAAATAATCTATATACTTATAAAACACAGATTATGTATGTATGTATGTTACTTTTTTATTTAAAATCTAAAAAAGAAATTTAGGAATGTGATATAGAATTTTGTTCAGTATCAGTTTGGGAATGTTCCTACGAAGCCTTTTTTTTATTTGGCCCTTTTTTAAGGCCCTAGGGAGCCCAATTTTTATTTATTTTTTGACAATAAATATCAATAGATGACGCTAAGTGTGAAAGTAAGGGGGCAACAGATAACTTACCTGCATTACTATTGCTGGATTTTTACAGAATTATTTAGCCAATATAATTATTATTGATTATGATACAGGATACTGTTCAGTATCAATTTGTGTTCAATCAGTTTCTTTATATCATACCTTTCCATTGGATTTTTATATCATACCTTTCCATTGGATCTTTATATCATACCTTTTTCTATTTTAGAGGAAATTTTATGTTGAATTTGCAGTTAAGCCTGTTCTATGTCCATAATTATGATTCTAACATATATCTCAAATGAAATTTATTTATATTTTATCACACAAAGAAATAATATAACTATTCATCATACTTATAAAACACAGATTATGTATCTCAAATGAAATTTATTTATATTTTATCACACAAAGAAATTATATAACTATTCATCATACTTATAAAACACAGATTATGTATGTAGGCCCTATGTATGTTACTTTTTTATTTAAAATCTAAAAAAGAAATTTAGGAATGTGATGTAGAATTTTGTTCAGTATCAGTATGGGAATGTTCCTACGAAGCCCTTTTTTTTATCTGGCCCTTTTTTAGGGCCCTATGTTTATCCAAAATTACGTAATAATAATAAAGTAATATTTAAAATCGCACAAAAACCTGCAATATATACAAATTTTTTATTTGTTGTAATTTTAAATGAAATTAATCCACATATATACAAATCTTTTATTTGTTGTAATTTTAAATGAAATTAATCCACTTTGCATTATTTCAAACGTATTTTGAAATAATGCTTCGAAGGGACATGCTCCCCTTCGAAATGTTTTGTAGTGCTATGCGTGATTATTATAACATTTTTCTCCAAGCTGATCGGAGAAACAATCTGGATTGGCCAGACCTATTTTATAACAAATGTTACATATTATTTTAGTCTTTATTTCTCTAACAAATACGCATAAATATTTTATATTTTATTTAATAACTAAAACATTGTTAATCATAATTTACAGAATTCTTCCCCATTACATCATTTAACATCTCAAATCTATACTCTACTCCTAAAGTGTGACATAATTATGGATTCTCTCTAGCTAATAAACAAATAATACTTAAACTAGCACATAAAGAAATAATTCATAGCATATAGAAAATTTCCATTTTATTGTCAAATCTATTCTTATGCCACATCATGGTCATGATATAATTACAGTATGAATTTCAACCTAAGCATTATAATAATATAAATCATATGTAAAAATTTAAATATTGTCCACACATTCACATAAAAAAATAAATCATTGTAAAAATTTAAATATTGTCCACACATTCACATAAAAAATCAGTGTCCAGCATTTCCTGAATGACCATACCCATTTTTAACATGGGCAAAATAATTAAATTCTTGGGTAAATTAAACAAAGAGCCAAGCACTGTGTTAAACAAGTGCTGGTTTTTTGCACATGTGCATGGCCTTTTGTTCTATGCTAGTAGTCTCAAACCAAATTGAGAGCGGGCCGAATGCACAGTTCGAAAGGAAACGAAGGCCGAATGTTTTTAAATAAAAATACTGTGAAAGGAAAATACTTTACTGAAACAATACTTACTGACAGCACAGTGTAGGTTGAGTACAGTATGCTTTAAAACTTTAGATTATTATTTTATTAACATTAAATTGTAATAATTTTCTGACTAATATGTATTTAAACAAATAGCTAAAATATCTTGGGGGCCATACAAAATTACTTAGCGGGCTGGATACTGCCTGCGGGCCGCGAGTTTGAGAACACTGTACTATGCAACAAAGGACCAAGCACATGCTTCACTTTTTATTGCAAAGCGGATGCTTAATATGTGTTTGTTTGCTGTATAATAAAAGATATTTCTATATATTTAATAGAAGTGTTTTCATAGGCCGGATTGGCCGCGTGGTAACGCTTCGGCATTCCACTCTGGAGGACCCGGGTCTCGGGTCCCATCCCTTGAATATTTATCATGGGGTCCGGGCCCGGCCCGTCGATCCCCGTCCTCCACATCAATGGGGTCCGGGCCCGGCCCGTCGATCCCCGTCCTCCACAATCCGGCTGACCCGGGTTCGAGTCTCGGGTCCCACCCCTTGAAAATATTTATCCTGAGGGTCCGGGCCCGGCCCGTCGATCCCCGTCCTCCACAATCCGGCTGATCCGGGCCCGGCCCGTCGATCCCCGTCCTCCACAATCCGGCTGACTTCCGGGCCCGGCCCGTCGATCCCCGTCCTCCACAATCCGGCTGATCCCTGTTCGAGTCTCGGGTCCCACCCCTTGAAAATATTTATCATGGGGTGCATTCGAGTCCCGGGTCCCACCTCTTGAAAATATTTATCATGAGGTCCATGTTCGAATCTCGGGTCCCACCCCTTGAAAATATTTATCATGGGATCTGGGTGCCCGTCGATCCCCGTCCTCCACAATCCGGCTGACCCCTCCGCAGAGGTAGGAAGTCCTGGGTTCACCCCTTGAAAATATTTATCATTGGGTCCGGACTCGTCGATCCCCGTCCTCCACAATCCGGCTGACCCCTCTGCAGGGGTGGGAAACGATCCCCGTCCTCCACAATCCGGCTGACCCCTTCCGGGCCCGGCCCGTCGATCCCCGTCCTCCACCATCTGGCTGACCCCTCCGCAGGGGTAGGCAGCCTGTGGAAGGGCTTGTTTCGCCCCGCCATTTAGTACTCTTACTGAGTGGAAAATGGCGTCATCTGTTGACAAAAATTTGTTTTCATAGATGAACAAATTTTGAATATTTAATCATTTAATATTTAAAGGAAATATAAACAAACAATAACAAGAGAAAAATGATATTGAATTCGGAGCATTGTTTATTGTATGATTATAGGCCTATATATGGTTAATAATGATTATTTTCAATAATTATTTTTAATATGTGATTTATAAACAAAACTCGGCAACGCCGGGTATTACAGCTAGTGTTTTATAAAATTTGATTGAAAAAATACAGTGATGCCCCGAAATTCGACGTCCCGCAATTCATCGGTCTCGCAATTCGACATTTGAGTTTCACGGGTTTGCGCATGCGCGTCCATGGAATTGTGTGATCTCATTTGCTATTTTCAGTTCTTTTTGGGCGACTTTAGTGTTTGCTTGTGTTGTTTTTGTTAATTTTTAATTCTACATTTTTCAGAAAGTAAAAAATTTGTAATTATTATTATTTTTTTGAGTGAACTGTAAGATGGGTTCAAAGACTACTGACCAGAGGAATAATTCCGAAAAGAAGAACACTTGATTAAGTAAAGAGACAAAGAAAAAATTGCAGATAAAGTGCAGAAAGGTAGAGCAATTAAAATGTAACTCGAATATGGCGTTCCTAGGACAACTGTGGCGACGTTTTGCAAGAGACAGAAGATTATGGGTAGTAGGGCGTCTGCTGGAAGACTTCATTCTAACATCCAAGGGCTAATAAATTGTGTTGTGTATAAAATAGTCATTCCAACATCTAAGGGCTAATAAATTGTGTGTTGTGTATAAAATAGTGTATTTTGTTATTTGATATATTATACAATAGCAAACCACATATAATAAAGTAAATAATATAATGTATCTCACTCACCTTACACGTTAGGGGAGTGGGATGGGGCCAGTAACGAATTAATCTATTCTCCATAATCTTTTATGGGAAATATATTGTCCCGCAATTCGACAGTTTCTCAATTCGACGAAGGACAATTTAGTTCGGCGACGGATTAGTGACGAATTGCGAGGCACCACTGTAGTCAGGATAGCAGGTGTTTCTGGGAATTTTTGGCAATGATACAATAATTGTATCATGTGCCAAAAATTCTCAGAATGACGTAACAGTTGATACTTATAAATTATTTATAAGTATCAACTGTTACGTCATTATGACCATTTGGCATCCTAGCCAATTTATTATTAATATGATTATTATAATTCATTTGTTACAGCTCTTAAAACTTATTCTTTGGCTTTTGCATGTAATTATAATGTTGATCTAATTAGGATATGATATCACGATAACGTCTTACAAGGTGGAGGTTCAGACATGCGAGTCACCGATGTTTTTGAAATTTTGCATACTTGTAGTAGTCTCCTAGAACAATATAATGTGAAAGCAAGAAAGTGCATAACTCAAGCATTGTCGAGAAAATCGAATGAGAAGTTCCGCACTGAACTGTATTATAATTCAAAAAATCATATAGGTTCCAGAAGCGTAATGTTAACCTCTTAATTCCTTAAGTGTGCGATTGTTGATTCGATTCCCGATTGTTAGATTATTTTTTTATTTTACATTATTTTGTATAATTCATCGATGGTATAAATACCATTATTTGTATTTTTGTATTTGTTTTAAATATATTGTGTGTTCACATATTTTTTTCAACAGATGGCGCTATTATGTAAGAATAATTCAGATATTTATTTATACTGGACTGCGCTAATTGTAACGGTATCAGCGAAACCAAAGATTCAAAAAATGGAGGCAAAAATAAATTTCCTCACCTATGAAAGATGTAACTTCTATCACCCGTTATTCGCTGATTGTTACATCTATGGGCTACATTTGTGATTCTCAATCACTGTGCCCCGCACACTAGTGTGCCGCCAAACCTTTGAAAGTGTGCCCCGAAAAATTAAGAATGAATTGTACGCATGTATAAGAATTGTATGTATGTCATTGCCCTCTCGAGGGGAGCCCGCCTTTACGTGGCGAGAGGGCTTGTGCCGGCAGGCACTCTCACCATCCGCATCCCGACATCCGCAGCCGGGCTTATAAGGTCATAGTGTCTGGGTACACAAAGAGACTCCCAGTAGGAATGGAATTATTCCAAGAATCCCTGCACTGGAAGAAGGTGTGCGTGCAGGTCGCACTCCAGTGTCCTTTTGGCAGATCCCCGGTTGGGCCTGGGTAACCCGCACCCGAGATGTGGGGGAGATTGGATGAAATTCGTTCCGTTCTTTCGGGGCCCGGTTGACTTTCTATAGAGAGGCCCAACAGTGTCGAGCAGAACTCGAACTCGGCACCCGGATAGTCCTGACACTGCCCCAGATGAATAAATTCTTTCTGGGTCGTAGAGCTGGGCTGCACCCCACCCTCGCCAGTGGGCGCTTTGTAGTTCGCCGATCGACCGTCCAAGTCCCTGCGGGTCCGGGATGAAGAATCGGCCCGACGTATGCCCTGCGTGAGGTATAAGTCCTCTATAAGGGTCCCAAATCCCAAGGTGGTGTATCGTGCCGATGGAATGAATGGTGGAGGTATAGAAGCCTTAACGGTGCCCACTCGAGATCTGGTCATATTCAGGCTGTAGGGGACGTGTCTCCAGACCGAGAGAGGAAGCTTACTTCCCTAAGGAATCACAAAACCTCGTGGAGTTGACCCGAGCGATATTCGACTTCCGGTATGGCGTCTCAGCCCGGCCAATTTACGGCATCGGTCGATATCGTCTCTATGGTGGCCCACCAACCATATCTGGCAGTGAGCTGCATCGGGGATCGAAATAGGGGAGATTCTCGCCCTTTCCGAGAGGGGACGTGTCCGCTTTGATCTTTCCAGTGTGTATACCATCCGTGTCAAACTTATTTTAATTCAAGGGCCATTTAATGAGCCTGTAGGATTTTTTTTGCATATTTTACACCCCCCTTTCCAATCAGGGAGATTACTAAGGGGATGGGGCCAGTTCCAAACACGGGCTACACCCACACGCGTGGAGGGGGGCCGGATGGTGAAGGACGTGGATCACCGGGCCGGGCCCAGTACTCCGAAAAAATCGGGACCAGACGCGGGACGCGAACCCGGGTCCTCTAGCGTGGCACGCCAACGCGTTACCTCTCGACCTCCGGCAGCCTAGCCTGTAGGATTGTCGCGGGCAACATCATACTTAAATTTTTTTTAAATTATATTTTAGAGTAAAGATTCAGAAATATAGATAGGATAATTGAAAACATTGTGTAATCAGATGAACATATTGCAAAAATATATAATTACTATATAACTGCTTTAAACCGGTACAGAAATATATTTTTTGTATTTGGAAAACGTTTTAATTAAAAAATAAATGAATTTTTATTACAAATGATCCGATTAATCAAATTTTCGCATTTGTGAACATAGTTTTCTCATTACTTGCGATTATTACAAAAAATGTCAATCATTCAGCGGAATTGCTAAAGATTATAAACAGTAGAATAGTATAAAAAGAGAATCTTTCAGAAGTTGAGACACCCAGTCTCTTTCGCTTTTGGATGCTTTCCATATATTAATATTAAAAAAAGAAAATAGGAAATAATTTAGTATAAAGAAAGCCTTAATTTGATATTCTCTGTGTATGTGAGACTCTGAACAAAAGTCATGGTACCTCTGAACAAAAGTCATGGTACCTTTGAAAAGCCTTAATTTGATATTCTCTGTGTATGTGAGACTCTGAACAAAAGTCATGGTACCTTTGATAAGCATTATATGTACTCAATGCAAAAATCTAATTTTTGCATTGAGTACATGTGGAATGAATGAATTAAACTATTTTAAAAATTAAATCATTTCCGAAATATTTTCACATGAATTAAGTCAATTTACTCATTTTATCATATGTTGCGTGTAGTGCATTTTTAAATTCTCAAACTAAACAGATAATTTAAAAAATATATAGAATCCTATATGGTTTTCGAAAAGCTAACTTTTGACCATATTCATCGAAGAAAGCTTTGACAATGCAGTATTCTCTTTCAAATTATACTATTTACATTATGTTAGATAATCCTAGAATTATATCAAAAATTAAACTAATGTAGTAAAAATTAAGGCATATTCTTATGTTTTTATTACCTGTCGTTTTATTTCTTTTAATTGGCGGTATATTCCGAGATAACGAATTTTCTTCTTTATTAATTGCTTAATTATAATCATCGCCAAACGATATTTATCCTGTAGCCATGGAAACGCTTACGTAGTTTCACTGATGTTATTGGAGTGTGGTATGCGCAGTGCGAACCAGTCTGTACCATATTTTATTTCTGAATAATAATATAATATTGTAATGTATTAATTTAATTGCAGCATTTTTTGTTTTATCCACAATACCTCGATTTATTCTTCAACAGTTAAATTATTTGCAGCATTTTCAAAAATCTGAATTTATTAAAATTCATTTCATGATAGATTCCAAGGGTTGACTTATGAAGTTCTACTAGAATTTACAACATAATATATTTTTCTATGTATTTTAAATCTCAGATGTTAAAACCGAAAGTCGATATTTACGCACTGAAATATTATTTTTCAACTTATGAAAGCTTAGTATAATTTAGTTACACGGGAACCAGATTTATTCATGTATTGTTGCCCTAAGATATTTAAGATGTTCATTTAATACTATTTAATGAATTTTCAAGCCCTCAAGCAGTAGCTAATCCGTTTTAAGCGTAAATCTGGCCCTGCAGCAATATAATTAACAATAATGATATTTTTTTGCGATAGGATTAGATATTGTGATCTGATAATCCTCCATTATGGAGGATTACCAGATCGGGCCATGTTTTTTATTTTTTTATTTATCTCCCACTAATAACTTTTGAACTAATTAGTAAATTTTCATGAAATTCGGTATGCCGTTCGGCCATTAAAGGACATCTCGAAGCCACGTCCCTTAATCCTATAAAATCGTTTAATAATAAGTCGGTCGGATTGGCTGGATGGAAACACTTCGGCTTTCCAGTATGGAGGACCCGAGTTCGGATCTTGTCCTACCTCTTGAAAATGTTTATCATGGAGACTGGGTCCGGCCCATCGATCCCCGTCCTCCACCATCCAGCTGACTCCTCTGCAGGGGTGGGCAGCCTATGGAAGGACTTGTTTCACCCCGCCACTTCGTATTCTCCCTGAATAGAATGAAGCATTCTCTGCTGATAGATCCGATCCCCTTTGATTTCCATCCTCTATAATTCGGATGACCAGTGATAATCTGTATCAAGGACTGTTTCTACTTTAACAAAACGAACTTGAAAGTTGCTTTAACTATTTATCAAACTTGAAAGTTGCTTTAACTATTTATCAAAAATTATGAATAATACTTTCTTTCAACATAAGTTTACTAAGTTTTTACTGTTTTTACTTACTAAGTTTTTACTGTTTTAATGATATTGATGGTCGACCGGATTGGCCGCGTTGAAACGCTTCGGTTTTCCACTCTGGAGGACTCGGGTTCCACCCATTAGTAAATATGTGGTTTTGATGTTATTAGAATAAATGGGAATTGCCACTCAAAAAAATAAGGAATTTTGCTTTTGCGGGCGACAGTGAATTCAATTCTGTCACTAATAATTTCGGTTGTACCGGAGATCTTTGGAGAGCGTTTCAATGGCATGCTCCGATTCCTCCGCCGGATGTAGTCGCTCCGCTATCAGCACTAGTCTCAACAATAATGATTGCAGAAAAGTTGATGGATATTGCAAAAATAAAGGTTGTATAAAAATTTCTGATAAAAAAATACTTTAGAGTTTCTACATAACCAACCAATAATGATTGTACTGTATAAGTTCGATATTTAATAAACTTTATAAAAATCTGATGAATTTTTATATTTTAAAGTCTGAAATTTTAATAAATCAATCAGACATTTGTACTGTACTTCCATCTTGGAGGACGTAGATTCAATTTCCAGATCCCAAATCCCCCATAATTTTTCAGAAGATATCGGGGCCTGGTTCTTTAAGCCCTCCCCATCTGACAGCTGACTTCACCATGGATTAAGTGCCTCTTAATAGTCGGCCGGATTGGCCGTGTGGAAACGCTTCGGCTCTCCACCCTGGAGGACCCGGGTTCGAGTCTCGGGTCCCACCTCTTGAAAATATTCATCATGGGGTCCGGGCCCGGTCTGTCGATCCCCGTCCTCCACAATCCGGCTGACCCCTCTGCAGGGGTGGGAAACGGGTCCCACCCCTTGAAAATATTTATCATGGGGTCCCGGCCCGTCGATCCTCGTCCTCCACAATCCGGCTGACCCCTCCGCAGGGGTGGGCAGTCTGTGAAATCTAAATCCATGTCCTCCACAATCCGGCTGACCCCTCCGCAGGGGTGGGCAGCCTGTGGAAGTGCTGACCTCTCCGCAGGGGTGGGCAGCCTGTGGAAGGGCTTGTTTCGCTCACCACATAGTATTCTACCAGAAAGGAATGTGGCGTCATTTGTTGACAAAAAAAATCAACCGTTATCAATCCATTGTAGGATGAAGGTCTCTACAAGCAATTTCCAGTTCTTCCTGTCTACAACCGGGGGTCCCACTCCTCCAATTTTTCAGGAGGGATCTGGGCCCGGCCCATTGAAACCCATTCTTCAATCTTCCGGTTGACCCAATCATGGGTATTGGTCAGTCTGTGATGATGGCGGCTCTATAAGTGGCCGTCGCAAGTTAAAATATTCCATGAGGATAGTTCGGATTAACTAACCTAACGGAATGACAGGCTTAGGCCTTGTGGATATTTCGGCTTAACTAATCTAATGGAATGACAGGCTTAGGCCTTGCGTGTTTATGAGCCTGTGATGATGGCGGCTCTCAATAAATGGCCGCCTCCAGATAAAAATATTCCATGAGGCTATTTCGGCTTAACTAACCTAACTGAATGACAGGCTTAGGCCTTGCGCGTTCGTAGATTTATGGGTAAAGGTGAGTTCACACTACGACCGACTTCACCGACTCGACCGACTAATTCGAGCCAGACCAATCACATTACACCGCCTTCTGTTGATGCTATGGAATCGTGACGTAGAATCATTCGAATCGGTCATAGTGTGAACCCACCTTAAGGATGGAAGAACATGGAAAGTGGCGTCAAAAAAAAAAAAATCGTGTAGGCGACCGGATGGCCGAGTGATAACGCTGTCGGTGTGCCACGCAGGAGGACCGGGTTCGTGTTCCGGATTTTTTCGGGGTACTGGGTACGGCTCAGTGATTTCCTCCTTCACCATCCGGCCCCCCTCCACGGATGGGTGCAGCCCGTGGTTGGAACTGGCCCCTCCTCCTTAGTAATCTTCCTGATTAGGAAAGGGGGCATAAAATATGATATAAAAAAAATATGTATAAAATGGTATACAAAAAAACCGTGTGTAAGAAACCATGTTATATGAAGGTTAACTGTACTTACTACAGTATTACAAAAATAATATTAATGGTATTTGAATTCTGGAGAAGTCAATATATATAATTTTAACAAAACTAAATACTACGTACATAAAAGCCCAAACAGTACACTTCGACGATTGATCAACTCACAATAAAGCTCCGAATCATTTTGTATTCTTGAAATGTAAACCACTTACTTAAATATTATTTTTCTCTTATCGTTTTGTCTGCGGTCTTATTGTGTATCATTATTTTGTACAATAAATTCTTTGAACCTATATGTTTTTATTACCGTTTATTACATTGTTGCATCAATCCTTGCCCTCCGGCTGGGGTGCTGGATTGCCGTCTGTCCGCTTACCGTTTAAATTTTGTAAGAATTAATTTTCTCTTACTATAAAATAATAAAACACAAAATGCGTCAGCGCCCCTAAAATATCGGCACCCTGAGCGGGCGCTCCGCTCGATCGTATCTTGAGCCGGCCCTGTTAAGCGATCATCGATTTACTATAGATTTTTATGAAAATTTGAATAATTCATTCTGAAGACCCCCAAAAAATAAATAAATAATTATAATTTTTTACTACGTTTATTTATATGAAATAACAATAATATATACATACAGTGTTGCATTTTCATTTATCATGTTTTTTTCCGTTTGTGGGGCGTTAAAGAATCTGTCCAATGTCGATTGTTTTTCTCTTCAGGATTTTTCGGAAGTGAATAGCATTGTCATGGTAGACATCCCCAAGCTAATCTCTCTCAACCTGATTTAGTTACCATTGAACTGTTGATCTTGACATGTTCATTTGCAGAGCGAATTTCTTTTGGTTGCGGCAAGGATTCGTCGAATTCGTGTAGCGTTTTTTCTTTCTCGATCTACCGGATCCTTTTCTGTCATTAATACTGCCTGTCTCTATATACTTAACTTATAACATCATATAGCCCTTCCAATTCCACGGTATTTTTAGCAACTTAATAATTTTGCATGGTCTATTTCCTATTATATATAACTGCAAAATTGCATTCCGACAAGATTGTGTTGGCGATATTTTTGTTTTATTGAAGATTCTGGAAAAATATATTTTTTGCAACAAGATAACAGGAACGAAGACATGTGCGTGTGATTAGATTAGGTAGGTTAAGCCACCATATCTCACGAGGAATATACTGCATCTAGCGGCGGCCGCTTATAGAACCCATCACAAGCTGGCCAACATCTATGATGGGGTCATGGGTATTGGCCAGCTTGTGATGGGTTGAAGAATGGGTTCAACCGACCGGGCCCGTTGGCCGGATTGGCCGAGTGGAAACGCTTCGGCTTTCCACTCTGGAGGACCCGAGTTCAAGTCTCGGGTCCCACCCTTTGAAAATATTTATCATGGGGTCCAGGCCCGCCCCGTCGATCCCCGTCCTCCACAATCCGGCTGACTTGAAAATATTTATCATGGGGTCCGGGCCCGGCCCGTCGATCCCCGTCCTCCACAATCCGGCTGACCCCTCCGCAGGGGTGGGCAGCCTGTGGAAGGGCTTGTTTCGCCCCGCCACTTAGTACTCTGAGTGGAAAGTGGCGTCATGTGTTGACAAAAAAAAAAACGGACTGGGCCCGGACTCCTCCTGAAAAACTGGAGGTGTGGGACCCGGATCCTTCAGGGTAGTAAAACAACACTTTACCACGCGGCCATCCAACCGACGTGCACGTGCCACCTGTGTATTTTCCATTCTCGTGGTATTTAGAGCTATTTGAATTTTATGCTGGAATTTATTTCCATACTAGATAGTTCAATGGGATTATAAAAAGATCTCCCTGCACCGGAAGATGTTTTATAGCCCCACTGATGATGATAATTTTGTGACTAAGAATTTCTTGATATTGTTAGCACTGCCAATAATTTATTGCGCACCCTAAACTGTTTAAAATCCTCTTTCCTACTATTTCTTCTATTATTACTAGGATTCATTTTAACTAATATTGTTATTAGATATTGAAAAAAATCACTAAACCTTTAAGAAATCATGAAAATTCAAAACGCATAATGAAATTCATAATACTTAAATGTAATATTTATTGAAAATGATTGCAAACAATACATAAATAATTTACATATTTACATGACCTCAAGGCTTATCATTTTTATGAATAAATACAGTGCTGTTATTAAATTCTTTTTAACTTTTTATTAACTATTTTCTCTTCTCAAAATGAAGTTTACCGTTCAGACAATTCTTTATTCAAATTATTTTTTTCTGCTAATTTTATTAAAAATGATTCCAATTTAAACGTGAATCTCTATCATTTAAAATAATTTATAAAATTAAATCTTTCGTCGAACTAGGTTAAATATTTTTCATCATAATCTAATTAATTATCAATCTTATTGTTACTTATACACTTTACAATCATTTATCTTTAATACTTGCATTCAGATTTGTGTATTTTATCTTAGGTATTCATTTTTAACAATTACTATTATTTGTTTACGATTAACAACTAACTTCTTCATCAAAATGACGAACTAAAGGAATAAGTGATATATGAATCACAGTTTTTTTAAATTCATTAGCAAAAGTAAAGAAGAAGAATATAAATGAAATAGCCATAATCCACTCGCATAATGTGCAAACTAATAGTTCAGCAAAACCCTGCAAAAGAAAATAAAAATTAATTATATTAATTTTAAATTACCGAATACTTTTTTTAGTTGGAAACTAGATTAATTAATATAACAGTACCCAAACTTTTATAATGTATCCCTTTATCAATAAATAATAATAGCACGTACACCACATAAGGCCTGGACTCCATTACACCTGAAAACATGCCTGAAACTGAAAACTGAAATTTAAAGCGACGCAGTAGAAATAAATTTAACATTTCAGTTTCAGATGTAACTTCGTAGCCAATCAGAGTTTAGTATTCATTGATGTATGTAGATATTATGGCGGTGCGAAGACCAAGGAAAATTTTCGGTTCAAGACCGACGATGTTCGATACATTTAGGATCTGCGCATTTAATGCTATGAGTAATAAAAGCTCTTATTTTATAAATTTATTTCGTGTTTTAAATCAAATAGATTATACAAATCTTAAGAAAAAAACAAACGATTTGTAATTTTGATATTTTGCTTCCTAATTTATTGTTTGGTATCGTAGTTTAGACAAGCTAATCATCATAGCATCCTCCATCCTGAATATGTATATGGACACTAGATGCTGCTGTATAAAGTTCTTTCGATTTGTTTATGTGGAGTTAAAGCATAAATTGAAAGTAACTTGAAACATAACTTTGCTCGTTTCAGTTTATGTTATCAGTTCCGTTTTCAGGTATAGTGGAGCCAAGGCCTAATAGCTATGAATTATGACAAGTAAATAGCCTCAAATCCCTGACAACTTCTTATGTACCATACATTGGGATCACTAAATTAATACATTAGGAATAGAAAAGAGAGTCTGAACTTCTAACTTTTCAAGAATAAACGTTTTGCAATTTATCTATATAAAAATATTTAATTTAATTAGAAATAATTACATTCTTTCCAATATATTACTGATTATTAATCCAATAGAAAATTTTTATATCGATTAAAAAATGCATTTTTCTTTTTATAGTTTAGTCATATAATGTTAATTTCATTATATTTAATTTATATATTTTTAAGTCTTCATTCGTGAATTATTATATACTTTGATATATTATGCTGTATAAGAAAGTTAGAAATTCATAAGAATATTTAGATTGGTTTTTATCATTGTTCTTAAATTTAAAAGTACTTACTTTATCCGAAGGTACTTTATTTGCTTTTGGCATAGTTCCATTCCATATTCTGTGACCAATTGGAACCATAACGATTGCTTTAAAATGTTAAAGAATTATTATATGCCGATACATTATTATTTTCATATATAAAATTTAAAAGAAAGAGAAAGGATACTAATGAGGAGACAAAGAATTGAAACGGCCATAATGGCCAAACGGATTCGACAGATCCGAACTCCATTGTGAGTGGGACACATCCAATAAGTAAGGATAACTTGCAGAAAAGCATAAATAATTCCTCCAAAAAATAGAAATGAGGCTCCTACCATGTGTGCAATAAAAACGCCGTACATCTGAAAATATTCTGGATTTGATTTATTATCTACAAAAGGGGGAAAATTTTTGCAAAATTTTAAAAATAAGATCGGAAGAAAAAAAAATTACTTACAGGATAACAACCAACAATTACCATTCCACAAAGAGACAAATAACCGACGAATACAGATGCTTTATTTAAAAAATCTATTTTTCTTATGTTTCCTCCATTTAATTCAGAAACAATTAAGTAGCGAATCGTCATAACAGCAAAGCCTTTTAAAATTCAAAGCATTATTTTAGTATTGATAAAAATGATTAAATTTTTTTAAATCTATACATTATATATTTAGAATTCAATGTTTTCCTGTGTTTGCTAAACATTCCCCACCATTTATAGCCTATCGGGATCAAACTTTGCATTGATTTCTTATGACCCTACACGAACATAAAGTACTTTGCCTCAAGAGCGGGCTCAGGGATGGATATTTTGTGGTTTCTATGAAAATGTGTGTTTAATCCTCCAAACTTGTTCGAATTCTGTATAATGCTAGACGATGACATCACTGGTGGGCGTAATACGATGCAACTAACAATACATAATGCCATAAAATATCAATGACATATGGCTCAATAATCTTTGCCACAAAATATGCGCATCGTCTGGCCAACATAACATTGCTATGATGTAACAATGGATGAGATAAAAAATTCATCGATATGTGTGACGTCACAAAATGCTTTGATATATGTCGCTTTGAGGTAAAAACATTGTGGAGGAGGGGAATCTACAGGCAGAGTCGCGCCTGGCACAAATATATATCAGCCAAAGACGTTTTCCCTTAATATCAGCATAGACTTCACGATGCCATCGTCATTGCGATGATAAAAATTCCTGGGCAACGTCAGATAACTGGCTAATTTCATTTTCTATAATTGCATAAAGAAATAAAATTATAATATAGCATTAACTTTCAGTAATAAGCTATTTGGCCTTGCAATAAAATATAAGATAAATGCTTTGGCTATGTTTTGGTACTCGGGATCAACATTCATGATGAAGTCAACTGGAGATTTGAAACATGAGTTTCAATAGACCGGTCTAGATCAGGAATTTTCCTGAAAAAGTAGAAGTATGGGAATCGAAACAGAACTCGGTTTCTTCAAGGCGGGCTATTCCAAACGACTGCTTTACTACATTACTATTAGGCCGAATATTAACAGTTCAAAATATTAACAATATTGTTGTATTAAATATTTAAACTGCTTATTCTATTAAAGTTTTCTTTTTGAAACTTCAATTTAAGACTCAATGATAAATTTTTATATTATTACTAGTAGAATTATCTGGAATATAATTTTCCTTGTTTGTATATATAGACAATTATATCACTTATTATCATATCTATTTATGCATGTTACTATGATAATAATTGATATGATTTTGTGACGTCATTATTATATTATTAATATAGCATCGTATGTGTCATTTTGTCACAAAATGCCGATGACTTGACGGTCAATCAATTATTAGCGTCATAATGTTATCATGTTGGCTTTTTATTGCAACATCATTTGTTTGACGATTTCACATGAAAAAAATCACATGATAACACGTTTGAATGACGTGATATTTATAGGAAAATCAGAAAACCCATCCCATATTACTTTCAAAGGTTCCAACTATTAAATCTTCTCTTACATTGGATAAATTAGCGCATGAAAACGCTTCGACTTTCCATCTAGAGGACCTGCATTTGAACTCGATCCACTCCTTGGAAACTTTATTCCGGGATCCAAACTGGAACCTGATTTTTCTATGTTCTTTCTGGTTGACCCCTCCAGAGGGATAGGTAAACTGTTACAGACTTTTATTAACACCTTGCAATTTAGTAATCAACAGATTAGAAAATGGCAGTCTTCTGTTGAAAAAAAGAAATCATTCCCGAAAATCAAAAATCCCAGAAATGTCAAAAATTCAAAAACAAAAAAAAATCTGAAGGATTAAAAACACATCTTTATTCGATCCCATAAACGTCCCAGCTGATTTTAACCGCGTTTGGCACTGTAATATTCATAGCCATCTTGTGTTTATTGCTAAATTTTCAAGACAATCCTATTTTGTGAGGAAAATATCGATAGATTAATGACATCAAATGACATATTGATATCACTAATATACTGGCCTATCTATAGATCTATTGATATATTGATTTATTTATATGATAACAATATCAATATGTCTGCCATAGGCACATGACCAGATTTATGCATAAGCTACATCTTATGAGCTTCACGTTTCCTGCTGAAGAGGAACCTCCTCTTCAGTATAAAAAAATTTAAAAAATTATAAATAATAGATATCGTATGAGGGCCCGAAACATTCTCCTTTCTTCCTCGGACTATACAATTGCTGCCAACTTATTTGCAATAATTCTTTTCAGTTCTATATAAAAGAATTTTTATAAAGAATTAACCAAAAACCATACAGTACTTTAAAACGAAACTTACACCGGTTAAATAACTGATTGCATCAATTATCCCCTGCTAAAATTTTAGAAAGCAGTTCTATAAACATTCAGTAAAATTACTACCTCCTCTATTCTAAAATTATAGTTATAATTTAATTCATCATACTTTCATAATGAATCTAAGTATTCACGTATTATATATGTCTGTTTTAATTAATTTTTCTTAATGATACTATTAATTAAGTCACAAAAAATGATAGGCAGACATATTGATATCGATATTGTTAGTATAGGCAGAGAAATGATTATTATAAATGTTAATTAATGCATCTATAATAAGAATAATCGTCCGACCAGCGTTAGGACGTTCTCGTTTTGACTAGGAAATTCTATTATTTCCTGAATTCCGATTTGTTCTGTAACATATACAAAACCAATGGAGCAAAATGCTAAATAGAGTAAATGACAAATAAATGACACCTTCGGAAAATGAGCAAATTTAGTTCTCTCTGGAAATTCTTGTTTCATTATTGTTACACTACATAGCCTGCAATAGTCTGTAATATTTGTAATCTCTAGTACAGATTTTTTTAAATACAATACATTTTTAACAAATTATATACCTCAGTGATAATCCATGTCATTCAGAGAGAGAGACATTCAATCAGAATCCGGATCAAGATTTTTGCAGTTAATTTTGAAGAGACTATAAAATCCATTCTGAAAAGACTGATGGTTATACGAAATTTTAAATAATCGTTATCCTCGAAAATATTTGACAGGTATGAATGATACCCATATAGCGTATAATAATAATTTATTACTTTAAAATTCGAATATATCATTTTTGATATATGAAATATTTGAATTTCAAATTAAAATAATAATAATAACTGAGTTTTTGTATAAATATTTCCTTAACATTACTTATCACTAGTAAAAAATTTATCCATATATCTTAAAATGTAAATATATTCGTCATGTAGTTTAACTTAAAACGGATGTCTGATGACTAGACAAAATATCAAATTTATTACTGATACAGGTATTACATTTATTTGATCTGCATATGACTTTTTATATTTGCATTTTAATATAAAATAACGATACTGTATTTGATTTTCTTTTTCTAAAAATCCTGTAATTCAGGGGTGGACAAAAGGCGGCCCGCAGGCCGGATCCGCCCCGCGAAGGCATTTTATACGGCCCGCGACATAAACTAGAACACATAGTTTCAAGGCCTACATTTGTAAAATACTACTCGAAAAGAGAAAATTAAATAATGGATATTCTGTAGTGTAAAATAATGGATACTCTAGCTAGAGTACATTGTACACTACCGAGTTACTCCAAATTTTGATGATATAATTCGTATGACGAATTATTTTCTAATGTTTCTTTTGAAAACAATAGTTTCTATGGATGCTTTTGAATTCTTTGCATACAGACAAAAACTAAGGAAATAATACAAGAAATGTAGCCTATATTTTAAAAATAATACTGATACTTATACAAAGAATATATTTGTGTATCACAAAAGTGGCTACACACGATAGCGATATTGACAAGAACGTGTGCAGATAAATTGGTGCAACCACTATTCTTGTCCCGTCTGTTGATTAGAGGAATATATTTGTGCAAGAATCAATCCTGCTTGAAGGTGAGTAGTCGTTTTATGTGAAAGTAGTTTTATAAATTATTAATAAATTAGCTAATGTTGTCATCAATAATTTCATTACATAATTACATAATTAAATTCGTCCTTAGGTACATTTCAATTTTTATACTGCCCGCGTCTCCTGAAGATTGTTTATCCGGCCCTCGGCAGAAAATAATTGCCCACCCCTGAAGATTGTTTATCCGGCCCTCGGCAGAAAATAATTGCCCACCCCTAAGATTGTTTATCCGGCCCTCGGCAGAAAATAATTGCCCACCCCTGCTGTAATTGGTATCTTAGCAATGGCTAGGTTCAGAAAACAACAGTTCTAAGTGAATAGATGAGTTGTAGCGGTAGCGGTTGGTGTATCTGCTGAACGGCAAGTAGTAACAGGGGGGCAATTATTGAAAGAAAATAAAGCCCGTTGTAAACACTACTAAATACGATACTTTATATATTATCATTTGTTCCTTTGGATTAATAACATCCATGGGCGCAGCCATCTTGAAATAACTCAACATGTTGGATAGTAGCGTTAATGAAATCTGCTACAAAACGTGACGTCAGTCACTCAATAAGTTCGATAGTAGCGCTACCTTGAAGACGCGTTCAGCAGAAAATCTCTCAACTGTTCCACAACAGTTGAGTCTGCTGAACGCAGCCAATATTTTCATTTATTTATTGTTATTTATTTAATTATTGATAATTTTTACATCGTTCCTTATAAATCTTCTGTTAATTTATTTTTTCTTTTTCTATATTATAGTTTGCGGTCGACTAACACTAAATACACTCAGCCCTCAATTTACACGGTAGATGCATTCCTGGAAAAATCGTGCAAACCAAAACCGTATAAAACGAGGCGCAGAATTCATACAAAATAGAAGGATATGTTCAATTAAACTGTAAACCGTGTAAATCGATCAAAAGAAGATAATGAAAAGTCGAGGATATGTTCTTTATAACCGTGTAAAATGAGATAAGGATTAAAGGAAAAAAAATGGATTGGTTCATTAATTTTTAGAGAATTTAATGCTTATACTTTTTGAATTTATTTTTTAAAATGAAAACAAACATTAATTAACATCGAATACGGTACAAAAAGAATTAACAATATTCTCCAAATAAAAACAATAAAAGCATTCAAACATAAATAGGCGAGCTGCAAGAAATAAAAACAATGCATTCAAACATAAATAGGTGAGCTGCAAGCCTAAAAACAATAAAAGAATTCAAACATAAATAGGCGAGCTGCAAGCGTGGGAAAGCATTCAAACATAAATAGGCGAGCTGCAAGCGTGAGTTGAATTTAAATAAACTGCAAAGCATTCAAACATAATTAGGCGAGCTGCAAGCGTGAGTTGAGTTTAGCTGAACTGAGAGAATTGAACAGTAAAAATTAATAGTGAGCTATAAATTGTGAAAACGAAAGTGGGCTAAGAAGAATTGCGAGTTATTCTATATTAAAGACATAATTATCTCATACAACACTAATCTATCGGATTTTGTATTGAATTTAGTTATAGTGAAACAAGATTATTTTGTTTTGTGTGGATAAAATTGGACTATACGAAATATAGCTGTATTCACTCTTTATTAATCTCTACGAACTCGTAAACCCATAAAACGTGACTATATGATACTCTTTTAATTTATAACTGGCATAATGCAAAACATCAAAATCAAACCCAAAAAAACTTTTTTTGTTTTAAAAACGGTGTGAAAGCGAAACCCTGTAAATTGAGTGCCGTGCAAATCAAGGGCTAGGTGTATACCGATATAAATTTATCAGTCTTTTCCAAGAGATGAAATCATGTGCTAAAATATATTTTTAGTATAATTCTTTATTAATCCATATTAAAATTCATTTTGACATCCTTACTCTGTTCATTTTCTATTATTATTCTACTCAGATATTTATAACTTAAGAGTAAAAATTTTCTACGGATATGAAATGTTCTTAACTTTTATATCCATTTTAAATAATATAAAAAGAAAACTGCATAAAATTTTAAAAAACATTTTTTAGTTACTAATATTTTAATGTCTTTTGTGAGATATAAATTTCCATTTGATATTCAGTAGAGATTTTATGTTTGAAACTAATTTTTAAAAATTTTTATAATTCCTTCCATAATATTTTTTTTATTACAATATATATATTTTATGCCATCTGCAAATCAAACAATAAGAAAGTTTCTTTGATTTTCTTCACTTTTTATTACTTTATTTGATTAGTATTTGAACAGAATATTCAATATATTGATTAAACAGTAATAGAGAAAGAACTCGATCTTGTTTAATTTCATTTATTATTTTGCAATTTTATCTTTATCGTATAATTTGATGATTTCTTTTTCTTTTCTTTCTTTCAAAGTTGGAAGATAATTTTTCTAGATTTTAAATCAATTCCGTCTCTTTTCAAACAATTTAACGTCATATTTCATTCGACTTTGTCAAAAACTTTATGTAGATCAATAAAACAAAGGTTTTTTTTTTAATTTCCAATTCTTTGGCAACTATTGATCCGAGATGTAAAATTGCTTTCCTACCATAAATATGAGTGAAATAAAATCTTTATTCGATTATAAAGTTTGATGTTTATATAAATAATCAAATCTAAATATCCCACATATAAAAGTATAGATTAATTTTCATTTGAAAGATAACAAAGATAAGATTGCCTTGATTAAGTTGACAAAGTAAATTGAAAGAAATTGTTTTTGAAAATTTATTATTTTCGTTTGATTAGTCTATTACTCTGTATCAGGGCTGTCCAAAAAACGGCCCCCGGACCGCATCCGGCCCGCCAAGCCATTTTGTGCGGCCCGCGAGGCTTTCACAATTTGTAATATAATATTACTTTTTAATATTTTTTTCACTTTTATTTATTACTTTTTTTGAGAGATTAATAAAAAGAATCCTAAAATTGAATTATATACACTCATTTAATTATTCTTAATTATTAATAATTATTTAATGATCAACAAGCTATCAATGACATCACATTTTTATAAGACT